>JAJLYQ010000112.1:0-27257 GCA_022984935.1 Hypoxylon sp. NC1633
TACGATATATGTAAAAATTTTATTTTAAAGGTAATATAAATTATAAAGGCTTTTTTATTAATTATAAGTATTATATTAATTTTAAAAAAAGTTTAACTAATATAGTTTAAAAATATTTTATATTTAAAATTATAGTTATTAAATTATTAAATAATTTTAAAAGTGTATATTTAAACTTATAAAATATAGCTAAATTTAAAAGTTAATATAATTTTTTTATTTAAATATTAATACCTTTTATTATAATATATTTTATTTTACTAAAAAAATATATTAAACGAATTAAGTTTTTAAGAATATAAATTAAAGTTAAAGTAAATAAAATAATAAATAATAAGGTATTTTTAAAGGTTTATTTAAATTATAAAAGTTAAATGTTTTAAATGTTAAAAAAGTATTATATTATAATAATAAAAAATGTTTTATTTATAAAAAAATAAAATATTAATTAATTAAATATTTTATAATAAAACGAAAGGTTAATTATAAAAATTAAAGAAAATATATATAAAAAATAAGGAATAATAATTTTAAAACAATATTTATAATATTTTTATATAAATATAAAAGGAATAATATTAATTATATTATTAATAATAATAATTAAAACGTTAATTTTAACGTATAGTTTATAAAAAAGTTTTTATTTTAAATATTTTAATTTTTTTAAAATACTTTAATTATATTTATATATTAAATTTATTTATTAAACTTTTTTATTATGTTTTTTATAACGTACGAACTTATTAATAATTAATATATTATAAAACTTTTTATAAATTAAATAATATATTATATATTTATTTAATTAAACGTATTTATATTACGAAAGTACGTATTAAAAGTTCGGATTATAAAAGTATATAATGTTAAATAGTTTTATAATTTTTATTATTTATTATTATTATTTATATTTTATTATTTTAAGTTAATAAGTTATTATTAATTAATTTATATAATTAATAAACGTTACGTATTAATAAAGTTTACACTTTTATAATTTAAACTTTTAATACGTATTTTTATATTTAAAAAGTTTTAAAAACTTACTTTTTAATTTTATTTAAAAAATAAATATAAAAATGTATTTTAAAATATTATATTTAATTTATTTTAATAAACTTAATTTACGAATTTATGGTTATATAGCTCGTATATACCGACTTTGTTATATAAGTGTTTAATTAATTAAAATGTTTAAATAAAAAAAAAGAAACTTATAAATTATGGTTTAAAGTTAACATATATTTTTTTACTTTTAATATTACACCTTTTTTTTCATTAAATATTATTTTTATACCTTTATTTTTACATTATATATAACTATTATATATATAAACTTTACAGTTATATATAACTATTATAAGTTTTTTTTAACCTATATAAAAGTTATTATTAATTAATATATAATAATTTAATTAATTAAATTAAGTGCGCATATATTTTAAATGTTATATATAATATAAAAAGGATGTAAAATATACGTTTATTATTTTAATTTTTAAAAGCTTTAAAAGCTTAAACCATTATATATTTTAATAATACTAGTAAAAATATTACATTTATTCTCTTTAATTTTAAGCTTATTAAACGTTATAATTAAATAAAAAAGGTTTTTAAAGCTAAATAATTATATAATTTAACTTATATTTAAATTTAAAATTATTTAATTAAGTTTTTATAATATTATCGCCGGTAAAAAATTAATATTAATTTATATATTATATATTAATAGCCTTTTTTTTTTAATTCCAAGTATAATTATACATTTAAATAATTTAATATAATTATTAAAAAATTCATTTAAGTTTTTATAATATTATTATTAATAAAAAGGTAATATATAATATATTACTAGCTTTACTTTTTTAATTTAAAATATAATTATACATTTAAATAATTAAATAAATCCATTAAAAACTTTATTATTAAAGTTTTATATATAAAATTTATATAAATTTATTGTATTTTATATAGTTATATAATTATTTCGTTTAATAAAAATTTACTTTAATTTTTTATTATTAAAAATTTAAAAAGTATAACGTTAAAACTTATTTTTTATATCGTGGACTTAAATTAAATTTTTAAAAACGCAATTTTAAAGCTTTATAAATACATGTAAATAATATAACTACGCGTTAATATAACCATTACGTTTCTTAAAAATTCTAGTTTAAAATTTCTAAAATAAGTATTTATTAAACTTTACGTTTTTAATACGTATTATTTAATTAATAAATAAGTTTTAAATTTTATAAATGTTTATGAAATTATATTTTATAAAATAATTAATTTATACTTTAAAATTTAATTATTAAAAACGTTATTTCTTTTATAAATTATATTTAATAAAATGTAAATTTTATAATTAAAAACTTTTAAATATTTATAAAAAAGTTTTTTAAATTCTTTAATTATACCGTTATAATAATTAATATAAATGTAAAATTTTTTATAAAGTAATTTTTAACGATAATTATATTTTAAAATACGGTTATAAAAATATATAACGGTTTTATATATTTTTATTTATAAAATATATAAAAGTTTAACGTTAACGCGTATAATTTTAACTTTATTTTTAATTACATTTTTTAAACGTTTAATAACTTTATTTTAAACTTAAATATAAAACATTAAAAAGTTAAATTTTATGTTATTATTATAATTTTAATTAATAATAATTTTTAATTAAATTAATTTATTATTATATTTTTAAACATTAAGTTTAAAATTATAACTTTATAAAATTTTAATAAAGTTTTTAAAGTATATTAAAATAATTAAAGCTATTTTATTATTAAATAATAATTAAATAAAAAGTTATTTTAATAATTTATAATTAATAATAAATATTTAATGTTATAATTATTTAATTTTATTAAATATAAATTAATAACGAAGTATTTTTTAAGCTTTAATAAGTTATAATTATTATATTTAATAAATATAAGTTCTTTAATTTTTACTTTTATAAAAATATAAATTAAATGTTTTAAAAATTATAATTTTTTATAATTTATACGTAAATATTATAATTATTTAATGTTTAATTTAAATGGTTTTTTAATGTAATTATTAAAAGTTTAATTATAATAAAAAAATTTAACTTTTAATAATTTAATAAATATATTTTTTATTATAAATTAATTATATTTATTAATTAATTTATATAAAATAATACCGTTTAAACGTTATATATAAGTTTATAATTTTTAAGTATTTTATTAATAATTAAACTATAATAAATATTTAAAAAATATTAAATTATAAACGAAATTTTTATAATAAATTACTTTTTATAAAGTTAAAATTTTAAAACCTTTTAATTTTGAGATTTGTTATTTCAATAGTAGTAAATTTCAATAGTACCCCACCCTTCGAGATGCCATTCTCTGATTGGCCTCTCGCCGGTCCGATTCAATTCTAGCATGCTTTCGCTTCAACCTGAATAACATTATCAATTCGCCATTTCGCTATCTTAAACTTATATCCTTTGGAAGCTCTCAATTAGGCGATTCTAATGCACCAGGTTGCACGTTGATAAACACCTTGTACGCTTGTTGCGATGCATTTGAACCGAAATCGTCAAGATATTAGATGGTAGAGTGTCACATGACCAGATCATCTAGGACCACCCGCCCATACCAGGCAGCCTCCAAAGCCTATGAGGTTTCAAGGTCAATAGCCAGCTAAAGCCTACATCTCAGGATACGAAACCTATACTGACTTGAAGCTCTTGACTTGGAGATTCTACTGATATAGAATTCATGTGTGGAAGCCTCATAAAAGGGGCTGGATTCCCAGGTTGAAGTATGAGTACTTACCTACCTACCTATTAATCTACGGATTAGCCGGTGACTTTAAGGTCACATGACGCCCTGACAGCCATACACGATTGCAGTTTTGATTTAACTGCATCGCATACCACAGGCAAGACAGCTATAAAGCTGCAAGCTGGGTTGTTGGAATCGCTTAATTGAGGGCTTTAAAAGGATACATATTTCTGACGGGGAAATGGCGAGATTATGAAGTTATTCAGGTTCAAGTGTGCGATCGCGAGAATGCCTTGGATTAAGGCCAGACCAGCGCCACCAACCAATCAGAGAATGGCATCTCGAAGGGTGGGGTATTATTGAAATTTACTACTATTAAAATAACAAATCTCTTAATTTTATAACTTTTATATTAATGTTTTTATAACTTATAATAAATATAAAGTTATTATTAACGTAAATATATTTTTTAAAAAATGTTAACTTATATTATTTAAACCGGGATAATTAATTAAAAATATATATTATAAAGTTTAAATTTAAAATAATAAAGTTTTTAAGTAAATAATTAAAAATAATAAAAGAAAATATAAAAACGTTAATATAAAAAAATATTAAATTTAACGATATAATAAAAAAAATATTATCGCCGGAATAATTTATATTTAAAATAATTATAATATTTAAAATAATATAAAAATTACGATTATTTTAAATAATCGTTATTTTAATATTTTTAAATAATTAATTATTTTTTTTAAATTTAACGTAATTAATTTATATTTTTTTTACTTTTTATTTAAATTTTTCGTCGGCTTTTATTTTTAAATTAATAAAAATTATAAAAGTAAACTTTTAAATTTAATTAAAAAACGTAAAATTTAATAACACGTAATAATAATATTAAATATTATAAAAGATTTTATAAATTTTATACGTATTATTTTTATTTAAAGTTTTAAAGTTATTTTTATTACTTTAAATATTAATTTATTAACGTTTAAATAAACGTTTTTAATTTTTATTTTTATTTTTACCGGCCTTAATTTATTTTTTAATAAATATATCCTTTATTTTAATATTAATATTATTTTTTTACTATTATAAATAATAATAAAAAAGCTTTTAATTATTAAACGTAAAGTTATTTTAATTAAAATTATACGTTTTTAAAAAACGGTTTTAATTTTAAATGTTTTTAAAATATTATTTTAAAGTTTTATATAATAAATACCTTTAAAATTATTTATTTAATTCGATATAAAATTATATATAATTAAGTTTAAATCGTTAAATTAAAAACGTAAAACGGTAATTTAAAATAAGTTTTTATTTTAATCGTTTATTACGGTTTATTATTATATAATTATTTATACGTTTTAATTTTAAATGTTTTTTAAAAAAGCTTAATAATTTCTTTATATTATTTAAAAGTTTAATTTTTAAGCTTTTAAAAAGTGTTTTATAAAGCTTTTTTAAAGTTAATAAATTAAATATAAATTTTTTTTTTAAAAATTATAATATATAATAACGTAATTCTTTTAAACGGTAACATTTATTTATATTTTAAATATTATAATATTATTTTATTATTTTTTATAATTTTAAAGTTTACTTTAATATAATTTTTAATTTTTAAAATAAATATTACGGTTTTTAATTATTATTTTTAAAACGTTCGTAAATAATAATAATAATGTTTTATTAAAACCATTAAATATAATTATATAAAATTTTTTTATTTAAATTAAAAAAGTTATTAATATACTTTTTTTATAATTTTATAATTAAAGTTTTATAAGTTTTTTAAGTTATTTAAACGGATTAATTACGTTTAAGTTTATATAATTTTATAAATTATAATTTATTATTTTTATAATAAAATTATATTTTTATTTTTTTATTTAAAAAATAAATTTAAATAAATTATTTTTATAATAATAAATTTTATATTAAATTTAAACGTTATAATGTTTTAAATATAATATAAAATATACGATAAAATACGTACGTAATTTTAATTATAAATGTATAATATTTTATATTTAAAAGTTTTAAATATTTAAATAAATAAAAAAATTTAATTAATAAAACGTTAAAAAATTATATTTTTAATAAATTAATAAATGGTTAATTTAAATATATAAAAGAAAAAAAACTTTAATTTAAAATTAAGTTATAACTTAAAGTTATATAATTAACCGGTTAATTTACGGTTATTATATAATAATATTTACTTTTTTATATTTTACGGTTTTATAACGATTATTAAGTAAA
Source organism: Hypoxylon sp. NC1633 (assembly GCA_022984935.1). NCBI lineage: Eukaryota > Fungi > Ascomycota > Sordariomycetes > Xylariales > Hypoxylaceae > Hypoxylon > Hypoxylon sp. NC1633. Next base: position 6,057 of record JAJLYQ010000112.1, read on the forward strand.
TTACGTATTTATAATAATATTATTTACTTATAAACTTTAAAATAAAGCTTTAATTTAAAAAATTAATAAAAGGTTTAAATTATTTATTTTAAATATTTTAACCGTTATATAATTTTTAAAAATAATCGAGTACCGTTATTTTTAAATAATTTCGTATATAATTAATCCTACTTTTTTATAAGTTTTACTTTTTTTAAGTTAAAACTTTTATAGCTTAATATTAAAAAGTAGGTTAAAAATTTTCGCTATTATTTACACTTTAATAAAATGGCTTTTTAATAATATTTAATATTAAATTTAACTTTAAAAAATATAATTATAAAGTTAAAAATCTTTTTAAATAATTTATTATACGAAATAAACTTTATTTTATAACCTTTTTATATTATTTAAAGGATAAAAAAACGGAGGTTTTAATATAATTAATTAATATTAAAATATTATTATAATAATTTATAACTATTATAAATACTTTAATTTAATATATTAATTGTTTTTTTTTATTAATAATTTAAATGTTATTAAATTTAAGTATTATAAACTTACTTTTTTTAAAGCTTTTAAATTTTTTTAAATACTTAAAACTATAATTTTAAGTTTATAATTAAAATAAAACGATATTTTAATTAATAAATATAATTAAAAAAAGGTTATTTACTTTAAATAATTTATTTTTAAATTTCGATTATTCTTTAAATTTTATAAATAACATTTATAATATAAAGTTATTATTAAATTTTAGTTTAAAATTAAAGTTATAACTTTATTTAAAAAAATATATATAATTTTAAATTATATAACCTTTTCGTATTTAATTTAAAGTAATTTATAAGGTTTTTAAAAAGACATTTATTTAGTTAATAATATATAATTAAATTTATTAATAAAGCCTTAAATAACGTAAAAAATGCATGTATTAATTACTATTTTTTTATTTAAAAACATTCTTTTTTTTTTAAATAAAACCTTTAATTAAAATTATTAAATTATAAGATATTTATAAAGCTTATTATTATTATTATTTAAAATTTATAAATTAAATAAATTCTTTAATACTTTTACATTTAAACCTTTATATATATGTCGTTTTCTTTTATAATAAATTTTAAATTTTAATAAAATTTTTATTCCTTTTAAATATTAAAATAATTATATATATAAAATTATAAGTATATAAATAATTATAATTAAAATTAATTATAATAATTAAAATAAACGTTAAGTTATTTTATTATTTTATATTAATATAATTAAAAATATATTTAAACCTTTAATTATTTTTTATAATAAAAATAATAAAGAATTTAAAAATAAATTTAATAAATATACATTTAATATAATTATATTATTTAATAAAAAAGCTTATAATAACGAATATATGTTTAAAAATTAATTAAAAGTTAAATTAACATTTAAATATAAAAATAAAAAAACGTTATTAACGATAAATATAATAAAGTTTTATTATATTAATAAAATTAAACATTTTTTTTATAAAAATTATATTTTATTAATTATAATATTTAATAAAATAACAGGTTATATTTAGGTTTTAAATATATATTTTAATAAAGTTATAAAATAATTATTTTATAATTTTAATAACCTTTAATTATAACGTTGAAAAAATTTATATATTAAATAAAAACTTTTTATATTATTATTTATTATTTAAAATTAATAAATTAAAATTATTTAAATCGTTAATTAAATTATTAAAGCTTTATAAAAGCTTAAATATTAAGCTTTTATTTAAAAAAGTTTTAAGTAAATAAGTACCTTTATATAATTTAATAACTTTAAAAATAACTTTATTAAAATTAAAAGTTTAAATAATAATTAATATTAAAATTTTTATAAAGTTTTTTAAAAATAAAGTAATATTATTAACGCTAAAAAACCTGCTTAACTTATAAATGTTTACGTTAAAAAGTTTAAAAATATTATTTTTAATAAAAATAAAGTTATTAAATTATTTAAAAATATAAAAAAAAGTAATTATTTTACGTTAACCGTAAAAAATTTAAAAGTGTTATTAAAAAATAAAAAAATTAATTTAATTAAGTTATAAAGTTAACTTAATTAAAAGGCTTTTAAAAAATAATAAAAATCATTTAAATTTAAATTAATAATTTAAATAAGATTTAATTTAATGGTTTAAATAAAATTTAATTTAATAATTTAAGTAAAATTTAATTTAATAATTTAATAATTATATAACTTTAATATAAAATATACTTATAACTTTTATAAAAATTCCTTTTATTTATAATTTATTTTATACCTTTTTTTTTATTATATAAATAACCGTAACTTTTTTTTAAATAATAATTTAATTTTAATTTATAATAGTTTAAAGTATTAATTATTATTAATTATGTATTTTTTAAATTACTTATAATGTTTATTTTAATTATTATATAAAAATATATTAATTATATAATTAAATATTAAAAGGTTTTAAAATTTAAAAATATATTTAACTTAAAGCTCGAAAATAAAGGATTCATTAAAATCGTTATCGTAATTTAAAAATTAATAAAAATAAATAAAAAATTAAAAAAATTAAAATTATACTTATATATTTATAAATAACTTTAATAAGTTTTATAATAATTATTTTAAAAATTTTTAAAATTTTTTAAGTTAATATTTAAGTTTTTTTTTAAAATATAAATAAGTTAATAAATTCCAGGTTAAAAACTTAAATATTTAAAAGAAAGGAAAGGTGTAATTAAATCTTGACCCATTTTTACTGATCGAAAAAGGCATAGCTTAGAAAAGATCGCCCAAAAGTGGGACTAGTCATGTACGAGATTACCTAAAAATGACGGTATGCCTGAGTTCGGCGACAAGGCCTTTTCGCATGTAAACCCTACATAGGTAGGTAGATACGGAAGCTCGGGCATAGTGATTGGTTCAACAGATCTTTGGAGGTGGTGTGGGATGTCACACAACTTCGTGGGCGAATTCAGCCCAACATCTAGGTAGGCTACGAACAATTATTGAGACGAGTACTCGAGCGATTATCTCCACTTTCTTCTTTACTTCTTTCTTCATATACCCATCAGCGAGACTCAAAAGAAAGAGTAGGTATCCTTCATTTCAGTACCACTTCTTTTCCAAGTAGATCATTTCCTTTTCATTTCGAAGCCACGCTGTAATAGCAGATGCCTTATTATGGATTATGGCAGACCCGTTGTCCATCGCAGCCAGCATTGCAGGACTTATTACCCTGGTTGATATGGTATTCTCCGGCCTGAAGAAATACAGCAATTCTGCGAAAAATGCACCAAAGGAGATCGAAGATCTTGCTAAAGAAATTAATCGGCTTGGTGGTGCCTTGAATAGTCTCTCGAGGCTCGCGAGGAGCTTTGATAATGAAGCTATCGACAACAGCAAGTTTCGAATGCACCACATCGAATCATGTAGCGAGATATTATTGGACCTTGACAAGAAGCTGAAGAAACTTGAGGGTACATCCTTCAAGAAGAGACTTGTCTGGCCCTTTTCGTCCGACCGAATAAAGGAGATGCTTGAAGACTTGGCCCGGCACCAGACCAGCATCGACCTTGCTCTGTCCGCCAACTCATTGGATTTTCTTTTGCGGTCCCTGGCTTTGCAGGAAGATAACCAGAAAACCACATCGGAAATCTTGGCCAAGATTGAAGAGACCCGCGAGCTCACTGGTCGCATTCATCGAGATGGAGATCGAGACAAAGTTCTATCTTTTTTCCTAAAATACAATCCGCAGCAGAATCACATCATGAGTCTCAAACTACGACATCCAAGGACCGGGTTGTGGCTACAACGCCTACCGACCTTCCAGACTTGGCTCTCGAAACCAAATGAGAAGCTTTGGTTTACTGGCATCCCTGGCGCAGGGAAGACAGTGCTAGCCGGCGCAATCATCAAAGAAGCTCGCGGACGATGCAATGAATTCGTTGCTGAAGCGTTTTTCTATTGCGACTACAAAGACGAGAAAACGCATTCTCCAGAAAACATCCTTGGTGCTTTGGCATACAAACTAGCCATTCAGAAGGAAGAAGCATATGCTCTCCTAGAGCAATACTTCGGCGACCTTCATCCCCTGACTGGTCTACCCTGTGATCCAACAATAGATGAACTCAAGAGAGTCATAAAGCGGATGACAAAATTGTATGATCGAGTCTTCCTGATTGTGGATGGGATTGATGAGTGTGGAAAGTTCGTTGATGTTGTCCTTGAAGCGTTGTGCTCTATATCAAAAGATTCGGACAACATATCTATGGCCTTACTAAGTCGCGACGAGCCAAACATCAGGGACTATCTTGAAGAGGATTTCGAGTGTGAAAGTGTCGCGGCACATACCGAAGATATTACCGAGTATGTCACGGCAGAGATCGAAGAGCGTATTAGAACTGGAAGACTTCGCATCGACGACCTTGACATCAAGGATGAGATCATGCAAGGTCTAATAGATGGCGCGGCAGGCATGTAAGTCAAGTGTAGCCTTATCTAATGTTTGCCGTCGTCATGCTAACTTCATACGCGCAAGGTTTCGATGGGTGTCTTGCCAATTAGACCACCTTGGCGATTGCGGATCGGACCAGGAGTGTCGAGAAGCTTTGAAAAGGCTACCACCAGATCTCAACGAAACCTATATACGTATTCTGAGGCGCGTACCGCTGAACAAGATGCGCCCTGTTCAGCTTGTTCTACATTTCATCGCTTTCGCGGACCCTCAACTCGATATCACACAGCTTAGGGAGGCGGTGTCCGTCCCCGAAAACGGTTATTTGGAATCCAGCGCTCTTGTTCGCGAGAGCTCAATCCAGAAATGGTGTAGCAGCTTGATACGAAAGTCGAATGATGGGGACTGCTTCGAATTTGCGCATTTTTCCGTCCTGGAATTTCTGCAAAACGAATCCTTGCTCAGCGGCCAATTTGAGCAGTTCCTGATTTCAAAATCCCGTTGCAACAGACTCATGGCAACTCAGTGCCTGAGATATATCCAGCTCGAGAACTTCAACCGTATGCCCGTAGCTACAACGGCTGAAATCGACTATATTATTGATAGAGATAGCAAGTACACATTGTACAAGTACGCAGCTTTGCACTGGCCTCGATATGCAAGAGACGAATGGGCCGACAAGGAGATCGTTGAATCCGCGAAAAGGTTATTTGCTTACAACAAAACAAGTGTATTCACAGCATGGTCAATCGATATGATCCTTTGGTGCATCCGAGGTAAGAAGATTGAAAACCCCGAATTCGGAGCAGCGCGGTTCCAAAAGCACGCCTACGACTTTGGATTTATCTCTCAACTGATTCACAGACACTTCACTACCTTGCATATGGCGTGCCTGCTATCTCTTCCGGTCATAGCTTCATACTTACTGAAGCTGAAAGCTGATATCAGACGAAAGAACCCCATCGGGACACCAATGCAATGTGCGGTTGGGACCTTGTGTATGATTAAGGATAAGATTCGATCAGACTGCCCAAACTTCGAAATCTGTGAATCCTCAGCTCTACGTCCAGAAGACACTACGGAAACTATCAGGTGTCTTTTCAGGGCTGAACAGGAAAGGCACCAGGCATCTGGTGGTTTCCGCCATGATGAAGGTCTTTTCGGGCTCGCCTTGGGCCCAACTCGTGGTACTTTTGACCTTTCTATACTTACCTTGCTGCTCACGGAGGGTGTGACCTTCTATGAACAAGACATTGAGCTGTGCTTGGATTTATTCAGCCCCAAATTCTGGCGTTCTGCCTCATTACGCACCAGCCAAACCCTCGGATCAAGCCTCGAGTTATTCATCAAGACAGTAAACTCGATGATAGACAGTTCGCCTGCTCATCGGAAACTATGCTCAGCTGCCTGGGCAGTAGCAGTTGAGCAGCGTTTGAGTTTTGCTTCGGATCCATTCTTTGTAGATCCAAGCATCTCTCTAACACAAGAGGCACAAAAGGAAATGATGATTGCAGCCGTCGAAGAAGGCAATGAAGAGGCGTTCTCGAAAATCCAGAGAGCCTCGTCACTAAATCCTTCCGGTATCTTGGATATCGGTGGTAAAAGCTTATTGCACCAAATGTTAGAACACTGTTCTGACCACGATGTGCCTTTGGCGATGGTCGAAAGGCTTGTTGAGGTAGGCTGCAGTCTATTTGAAACCGACGACGAGGGACACCTACCAGTACATGCGTGGCGTCCTATCCCATATGAGCCCTCCCAGCAATCCAAACACAACACTGAATCCTTGGTCGCGTATTTTATTGACCATGGCGTGGTGGTCACCTCTCAAGATTCCAATGGGAAAAACTTGTTGCACCTCAGTATTGCTGATCATACTCGTCTTTCGGCGTACATCGAGTATGAAAATGAAGCAAATGTCGCCTCAGCTCTACATACGACAGACAACGGTGGCTATACTCCTTTATGCAGGGCGCTGAAGGAGGGTCATAGAGAATCGGCGTCTTTACTTTTTGCGCGAGGTGGAATCGATCCGGCGACGTGGCAAAGTCCCACCTCGGTCCTCCTATTAGCCACCAAAGCGAGCTGTGAGGACGTATTTCGTGGTCTATGGAACAGCGGGATTTCTCTCACTATTACTGACGACGGGGCTCTGACGCCACCACATTGTCTTGGGGCTATGGCTTCCATCGATTTTGTCACTTATCTCAAATCGCTGTACCCTGATACCTGCGATGTTCGCATCAATGGCAAAATCCCATTGGATTCCTATCTAGAAGAGCTCGTAAACAATTTCGACGAATGCCCGGATCCAGAGAACACAAAAGATATCATCAGGGCGTTATATCCTTCTGAGTCCGAGATTGACAACCGGAAGTTGGTGTGGGAACATTTTGTAAACAATGTTATCCCAGACGCAAGGTCTCGTTGGCCTAGGCCCTACTTTTGGTCATACTACGAGGACAAGGACGGATTGAATCTTGTGAAGCTGTGCACTGGTATACTAGCAGAGCTCACACGTTTAGGACGCTTGGAATCCTACGATATGGATTCTCAAAGGCCTGCGCTTCTTTTGCCACTTCAAGACGTCGAATACAACAAAGATGTCCGATACCGAAACAGCTATACGTACACCAAAGAAGACTCCAGCTATCTCTGGCCGTTCTCAGACCAGACTGTTTACAACATCATAAACGGCATGAGCCACTGGCAGGGATTTCCAATAGCACGTCCGTTTATTAGTTTGTTGAAAACAGCTGTGGCATTCAAAGACTCTGACCTGCTGAAGCTACTCCTTGATAAGGGGGTCAGTGTTCATCAGCGAATCCAAGGCAAGTCGGCTCTAGAAGAGGCATGCAGATCGAATGTTGGGCTTGACATGTTCCGGCTTCTCCTGAACCACTCAGACAAGCAACGTCTGGATGAGACTAACCCAGAAAATGGCGGGTTGGGCCTCATTCACTGCCTCGCTGTGCCAGATGCGACCCACAAGATCGCCGAATTATTACAACGAGGCGCAAATCCAAACCTTCGTACAAGGGACCGTCTATGCGATCCAGCTCTAACGTACCATCTACTGCTTGGAAGTATTACGACTTCACTGTTTCTTCTAGAACATGACGCAGACCTAAAACTCCTCAGCTCAACCAACATAGATGCTTGCCTGATGGCCACGTGGAAGGGTTGCACAGAGTTCCTCACAAAAGTCCATGAAAGGACACCGCAGTTGCAACTTGACTGGGAAAGACGCTGTGATCTTAGCTTTACCTCGAAATTTATTGGAACGTCCGCCATCGTTTTGAATGGAGTTAACGCTTTGCATTTAGCCTCTCTTTCAGGGAACATCGATTGCTTGAAGTTCTATATAAATCACAACATCATTCCCGATGTGAATACGACTTCCCAGCATTTGTTCACCCCTCTGCATTGTGCAGCAATACAGGGAGATGCCAACATCATCGGATTTCTCCACGGATTAGGAGCAAACGTCAATGCACGAACCGACTCGGGTCAGTCACCACTACACTTGGCTGTGTTGTATAAAAAAATGGGCGCTGTTGAGAAATTGCTTGAACTTGGTAGCGGCATCGCGGCAGACAACGAGGGAATGACTCCATACATGTATGCCTGTCAGTCCAACAATCAAGCCTTCATTGACATGTTTGAGAGTCGGGGGCATTGCAACTACGGTCAAAACAACACGACTTCTCAAAGCGACACAGCAGCGTCAACAATGCGTCAGCAACGCCAAGCAAGAGCATTGGAAAATGCAATTAGACATGGCAACCTGAAGCTCTGCCAGGAATTGTTCTTGGAAGGTTGTCAGTTAGACATTGACTTACCAAGCTGTAACGGGTGCTCTCCTCTGCTTCTTGCCATCAGAATAGAGAAGGCTGACCTTGTTGACTGGTTGCTGGTCAGCAAAGCAGTGACTTTGAAGCAAAGTTGTCAAAGCTGCGGTGGTCGCATGGCAATACAAGAACTTCTGATGAGGAAGAAGTTGGTACGAGTGCTCCCACGCTTTCTGAATAACTACTTGAGTGATGGGGGATGCTTGTTTAAGGAGTATTGGAACCAAGTAGGCAAAACCGTCGCGAATGAGAATTTTGATGGGCTTCGACTTCTATTGGAACATGTCCAGCAGAATGCACGACACTACACGTAAGTACTCCAGAAAGCAGAACCCCATACCCCTCGTCGTTGCCCCCTGACACAGTTATAGTGATATGGTCGGAGAACCTGAGGCCAAAGCAGTTTCACTAGCTGTGAATCGAGGGTGCGGCTTACAGGCACGCGCATCACCGCTACACATATCAGCATCCCGTGGCAACCTTGAAATCACAGATTACCTTCTAGAGAAGGGTGCTGATGTGAATGCGTTAGACAAGGATGAAAACACACCTTTACATGTCGCCATACTTTCAAAATCAAGCAAAACAGATGAAATCGTTCGAAAATTGATCAGCAACGGCGCGGAACTAGATTTCCGTGACGACAACGGAGCAACTCCACTGATGCTGGCTGCTAAGGACGGTCTTTGGAACGTTGTCAAGATTCTATTGGATGCTGGGGCTGACCCATTTTCTTTGAATTACTATGGGGACAATGCCCTCCACCTAGCATCATACTATGAAGAACCGAGAATATTTGCTGAGCTAGTGGCTACGGGTCTCAACCCTCATCTCCACGGTGAAGGGGGGGTTTCGGCCATCCACAGTGCAATGTGCGATTATCAGCTCTCGAACCTAATCCTGGACGGCAATTATGATATCCGGAAAACAGGGCCCTTCCCATGGAAGGTGATACCAATAACGCCTGTTTACCTTACCACGAAATATCCGATGTTTCGTAGGAGAATCCCCTTTGACGATTTGCAGAGGATCACAAACCTCCAGCCTAATGATGCTTGGAGTCCACTTTGTCTATCTGCATCCAAAGGAGAAGTGCTGATGATGCGAAATCTTCTAGCTTTGCAAGCAGATCTAGAGTTTGAGGGATGTCCAGACGGCACGGCTCTCATGACTGCGTGTCGTGCCGGAAGATTAGAGTCTGTTATCATCCTGGTGCGTAGAGGAGCAGCTCTATCTTATGACGGGCCCAACGGGTTTCGAACTGCTTTCGACAAAGTCAGAACTCCTCAACATATTCTTCGATGGCTGCTGGTCACCAGGTTCACGGATCAGGCAAGGATCAAGAATACATCTGATGACAACTCTTCCACAGAGCCAACCGTTCTTCGACCATGGAGTGGTATCACCAAGGCTTCTTTGGTCATATGTGGGGACCTTGAGAGGAACCCAGACCAGTCATCTAAAGATTACTGGATTTTCTTGATGGGTAAGAAGAAGGAGTGGAGAGGCAAAGTCGTTCCAACTATCGATAGGCGAAGAACCATTCGCCCCTCAAAACTGATTCCGACAGAAAGAGTACGAATTCACCCAGGTGGCTACGAAGTTCCTAGGGTCACTGGTTAGTTGCACCATGGTGGAGTGGGATAGCTGGAAAGACTTGGCGTAAGGATCGAGGTTCTCGTGTGTCGTATTCTTGACTATGATCTATCCCTTGAGTTATGGCGTTATGGCTGGATCGGGATTCTAGATAACCGGCTGGCGTTTTTCTTGAATTCGACTTGTGGAATCTCTGGTTTGGATACACGGAGTTATCTGATATGCTATTCTCTATTCCAGACTTTTGGGTGCTGGGTTACCACCTAATCTTCAAGGTAGATACCTGAATGATACCCAGTCTAAGCGCTCAAATTCGAACTGTGACAGATATTCTTCCGCTGGCTTTCATGTCCCGTGACATCGGAACTCAATCCCAGATCTCCTAAAATCAGTCATGCCGCTTTAATCAATGTTATTCGGGTCCTGACGTCTCATACCAGCATGCGACTCTTGCTCATATAATACCTACGTATGGCAACTCCAGCCGCCAGGTAACCCGAGACGGCCACACACGTATGACGCTGACCATAGGCCGGCCGTAGCGCTATATCCACACAACTCCACCACGCTCCCTCACCGTAACGGTTTTACTCCGTTAACCCCACCCACTCCTATAATAATTCCAGTGCGATTAATTAAAATTAATTGAATACAATTGTGCACACCTCTTTTTATTAAATAATTACGAGTAATTATTTTTTTGCTTTTTATTTAATTAATTTTAAGTTATTTATAATAATTTTATTTCCGTTATAATAATAAAGCCGTTATTTATTATATTTTATTAATATAAAAATAAAGTTAATAATAAATAACTTTTAAAAAAGTTAATTATTTATTTATTTAAACCTTTTATTTTATAACCTTTTTATTTTATTTTTAATTTTATATTAATGCTTTTAAACGAATTTTTTACGTTATTATTTATTATATTTAAAAGTTATAAACGTAAATATATTATTATAACTTTAAATAATAAAGTTATTCTTTTTTTTTTACCGGTAATATAAAAAATTAATTTAATTTTTTTTTAAATTTAATTTTAAATTAATTATAAAAAAAAACTTAACGTTTTACACGTTAAATTATTTTTACGTACGTTACTTTAATTTTAAATAACGTATTTAATAAGTTTTAAAATAACTTTTATTAATTATAAACGAATAAAGTTTAAATAATAATTTTTTTTATATTATAAAAAATATTTATTAATATAAAACCTACTTTTTTTTCTTTATAAACGATAAAAAAAATAAAATAAAAAATATTAATAATGTTTTTTTAATAAAACTTATAACTTTTTTATAATAATTAATAATTATAATTTATAATATATTAAAAAGTAACGTTTTACGCGTTTAATTAAAATATATAAAAATAATAATAAATTAAAATATATAATAAATAAAATAATAAAAAAAATAAAATAAAAAACCTTATTAATAAATTTAACTTTATTAATATTAATTTTATTAATAAAAAAATAAATAAAGTAAAATTTAAGCTAAAATAAAAGAATGTAAACTGTTATTTTTTTATTTATTTTTTAATAAAATATAAATAATATAACTTTAATTTAATTATTTTTTATATAAACTTAATAAATTATATAAATTTATTTTTATTAAATATAATTAAAGCTTAAATTATTTATATAAAATAAGTTATTAAACCGTATAAAGAAAAAATATAAACCCGATTATTAATATTATAATTTTTATTAATAAATAAAAGTAACGTAATTAAAAAAGTAATAAAATAATATATTTTTATTATTTTAAAAGTACTTTAATTTTTTTATATTTATAATAACGTTAAACCGGTAAAAAATTTAATTAAATAAAAAATTATAACTTAAATAAAAAAAATGTTAATTTTATATAAACCGATATATTATTTAAATATAAAAAACCTAAAAATTAAAAATTAAGTTATATTTTTTTAATATTAATTAAAATTAACTTTAAGCTTTTTAATTTAAAACTTATTTATCGATTAAATTAAAAGTTTAAAATTATATAATATAATAAATATTAAAATTTTTATAATTTTAAAGTATACTTTTAAATAATATATTATAATAATTATAATATAATTTATAATAATATATATTATAAATTAACGAAATATATAAATTATAAAAAACCTTATTTTATAAATTTTACGGTTTATTTAATTAAATAACTTAATAAATAAACTTATTAAATAATTTATAAAAACTTTAAATTAAAGAAATATAATAAACTTTATTAAAAATATAATTATATATTATTATACGTAATTATAATATATATATATATATATATAAGTATTTTTTTTAAAATATCTTTTATTTTTTTAAATATTAAATATAGCTTATTATATTTTACTTATAACTTACTTATAATATTATAATGATTTTATTACCATTAATTATAATATTATATAATATACTTTTATAACTTTATTATTTAATATTAATTAATAATTAATCCGATAAGTTAATTATAAAATAATAAAAATTTTATTAAAATAAATTATTTAAAAAAATAATTGTTAATATTAAATGTATCGTACTTTTTTTATAATAATTTTACGAATAATAAAATAAAAAAAATTAATTATAATTAAAAAACGTAACGTTATTTATAATAAATATTTTTAAAAATAATTAAATGTTTACTTAAGTTATATATTAAAATATAAATTATAATAATTACTTAAATAATAACCGCGTTTTATTACGCATTTTATTTTATTTTTATAAATTTTTTAACACCTTTACCTATTTATTTTATTTTAAATTAATTATAACCTTTTTTTTATTTATTAATAAAAATATTTATATAAATTTAAAATAAATAACTTTATAAAAATAAAAACAAGAGTTTTAACGTTTAAATTAAAGAAACCTTATATAATAAAGTTAAATTTTTATTATATATAATAAATTATTTTTTACGATATATATATTAAAATAAATTTAACGAAATTTTTTAAAAAACTTTTAAGGAAAATTTTTAAAGTTAAAAAAGTATTTATTTTAAAACGATTAAAAAAGTACTTTATAAAAAAATATATAAATACTTAATTTAATATAACTTATATAAAGGAAATTAAAAAAAACGAAATAAAATTAAAAATAAATTACTTTATATTTTAAACGTAACGAAATATTTAAAACTTTTTAATTAAAAGATTTAATTTAAAGTAAAATTAAATTTAAATAAATTTTATAATATAAATAACTTTTAATTTAAAACGAGTATTAAAAAATAAATATATATTTTATAAAACTAAAAATTATTTAACACCTTTAATAATAAAAACCTTTTTTTTAATATAAATTAAATAAAATTTTTCGTATTTATATTATATTTACTTTCGTAAATATTTTATAAAAACTTTAATATAATTACATTAAATAAGTTTTTAAATACCTTTTATTTAATATAATTTATTTCGTAAATTAACTTAAATTTATTATTTTTATTTAACGTATTATTTAGTTTAAATATAAGTTTATAAATGTTAATATTATTATTATATTAATTTTAACCCGGATTAAAATATTTATAATAATTAAATTTATAATTATTAATAAATTTACCGTTACTTTTTAATTAACTTTTACTTTTTTAATAATAAACCTTTTAAAGTAATTTAATTAAGTAGTAAACTTTTTAACCTTTTTAATAATTATACGGTTAATAACTAAAAAAAATAAGGAATTATTTAAATAAAACACCCGTTAAAAACTTAATATTAAAGTTAATAATAATATTAAACTTTTTTTAAGTTTTTACCGATTTTATTAAAATATATAATAATAAGTTCGTTAAGTTTAAAAGTAAAAAATATAAAATATTAAATAAAAGAATTAAAATTTTTAAAAACTTATATTAAAAAGTTAATATAAAATTAATTTAATATTATAATGTTTTTTTTATAATATTTAAAAATAATACTCTTTAATTTTATTATAATTACCTCGTTAAAAACTTAATAAAATTTAATAATATAATCGTTTAAATTAAAAGCTTTTTTAATATTATTAAAAATTATTAATTATATTTTAATAAGTTTTAATTAATTATAATTTATACGGTATTTAATAAGAATTTAAATAAAAACCTTTTTATATATTTAAAAATTTTATTTATAAAGCTTTAACGTATTTATAAAAGCTTATTATTTAATTATATAATAATAAATAACATTAAAAAAAGCTTTATTAACGTAATTTAAAACTATTTAATATTTAACTTAATAATTTTAAGGTTAATTAATAACTTTAAAAATATATATTTTAATTTATAAAATATAATTAATATTTATTATTAAATGAAAATTTAAAAAATATATAATATTATAATTAATAATTAATATTAAGTTAATTATAAATATAGTAATAATTTAAATAAAGTTATAAATTAAACTTTAAATAAGTTTTATAATAAAAGTTATAAAGATTTTATTTTAAATAAACAATTTATATTATAAAAAAATAATTAAAATAATAAAAAGTGTTTTATATATAATAAATAAGGTTATTAATTTATAAAATACCTTTAATTTAAATAACGTAATAAACGATTAATTTAAAAAAAAACACAATTAAAAAATAAACTAAAACCTTTTTAATAATTAATTTATAATTTTTTTATATAAATATAAAGGTATAAAAAATAACAATTATAATAATAATAAAAATATAAAATAAAAGTATAATATATAATATTTATAACATTTAAATAAAAATTTAATAATGATTTTTTAATAAAACTTTATATTTATATTATAAAACCTCGTTTTAATTTAAAATATAATATTATTAATTTATTATTTAACCGTATATAAATAAATAAGAGTGATACTAGATCCGCAGTACCACCTCGCTCAATCCGCAGTACCCCGGTTTTTTTCCCAGAGTTTTTCCGGCTCGATTCCGGTACATTTTACAAAATCCAGCGATAACTTCATCAAAACAGGTCCTACAGCTTCGCGAAAATCACCATCATGTTCATTAGAAAATGAGCAAAATAATGATACCAGTTGCATCATACACAAGCATCGAAACATTATGCTGTTCTGGATTGAATGGTTGAGGTGCTCTGAATGCCGGGAAAACCTTATTCTATAGCTTATAGCTGCAGCCACTTCTATCAATCACCCCTATTTGAATAAGGCATTTCGAACTATGCAAAAAGCTGTAGAAATACGTATGAAAAATGGCAAAAATTCCAAGCCTGGTCGCATCATTCTGCGACTTCTTTTGATTGAGCTATTGATGGTTGAATTGATTCAAATATCAGGTCTTTTGGAGGAGGTAAAATTAGCGCGTTTTGGAGTCTTGGCACATCTAGCGCATATACATCCAAATCTAAGATCAACTCGAATAGCACGGTCAAATGAACTGCTATAATGATGCATCCGGTAGTGGAATTTTGGTCTTTTTCTGTGCTATTTAATGAATCTAGATACAATGCCGCAGCCTTATTATTGATGGAGTTGTGACTGGAAACGTGGTATGTACCCCGGAAAAACAGGGTGGCGGGGTACTGCGGATTGAGCGAGGTGGTACTGCGGATCTAGTATCACTCATAAATAAATAGCTTCGTTATAATTAATAAGTTTATTAATTAAGTTTTATTTTATATTTTTATAAAAATTAATAAATTTAAGGTTATAAAAATTACTAAAACCTTTTTAATAAATTATATTTTAATATTTTAATTTTATTTAAAAAATCGATATATTTATACCTTTTAAGGTATTTTATTAAATATTAACGTAATAAATATATTTACGGGAAGTAAAATTTAATTTAAAATATTATAATAAAAAATTCTTAATTTAATATTAAATATAAATATTAAAAAATAACATTAAGTTCGTTTTAAAAATAACCTTAAATTTATAAGCTTTAATATTATTAAAGTATTAACTTTAATAAATATTATAACGTTTTATATTATATAAATAAATACTTTTTTTTTATTTTATTTAAAAAATATAAACCATTTAAATATATATTTTAATAATATACGAAACGTATTTATTTAAAATAATAAAAAATATTTAATAATATATAAATAAAAACATTTATAATATTTATTAAAGTATAAAAATTATATAATAATTTATTACTATTTTATAAAGTAGAAATTAAAGTATATTTATAGAAAATTTAAACACTTTATTATTAAACGAATAATTAAAGTGTTTAATAAAATAAAATACGAAAATATAAATCTTAAAATTATCGAAATAATTATTAAATATTACCATTAATATTAATTATATTTAATAATTTTAAAACGATTTAAATTTACAATTAAAAATAATATTAATTTTAATTATATTATTTACGTATATATTATATATATATAAAGTAAGTTTATATTATATATAATAAATTAAGTTATTTTATTTTAAGCTATATAATTTTTAAAAAATATAATAATAAAGTATATTTAAAATATATTAAAGTTAATTTAAATTAATATTTATTTTAAACCATTTAATTATCTCGTTTTTAATATAAAAATTAACTTCGTTATTAAAAAATTTATAATAAATATAAAATTACTTTTTATTAAAGTTATTAAAATACCGATAAAAGCTTATAATTTAATTAAATAATTAAAAAAATATTATAACTTTTTATATAAAACATATAAAATTATTTTTAATAATTTAAAAACTTTATTTATAAAATTAAAATATATTTTATAAATAATTGTTAAAATAATAAATAATATAATGAATTTAAATAAGTTAATGTTTATATTATTAATTTTTAAAACGTATTTATATATAATTAATAATTTTTTTATAATAATTTTATTAAAAGTTTATATAAAAGTAATTAAAAAAGTTATAATAAAAATATATAAATTTAAAGTTAAACGTTAAATTAAAAACGTTTTAAATATATATAATAACTTTAAAACTTTTAAAATATTTAATTTTTTATTTTAATTAAAAGTTAAAGTGTATAAAAAAAAAGTTAAATAAAACCTTATACGTTTTTTATAAAAAACGATAAAATATATATTATAAAAATAAATAAAAAACCGAAAAGATTTTATATAACGATTATTAAGTTATATTATTATAATAATATTATTAATATATTAAAAATTAACAACTTAAATATAAACGTAAAATTAAATAAAAGTTTAAATAAATATACTTTATTTCATTTTAATAATATTATATATTAAAAAGGTAATAATTATTTTATAATATTATATTTTATATTAAAATAAAAGTAATATAAAAGATTATTAAAAAGTAAAAATAAAATTAAACTTATATTTAATATTATAAGCTTTTTAATTTAAAAAAAAAGTAATAATATAAAAGTTACGATTTAATTACGGAAAAAAAGTAAAATAATTACTTTAAAATTATTATTTAAAAAATTAAACCGTTTAAAAGTTAAATTTTTAATTAAATATAGCGTATTTTTATTTAAAAAATATAACGATATAAAGTATAATAATAACCATTTATTTAACTTTTATATTATATAAAAGGTTAAAAAAAAACTATAAAAGTATTTTATAAAAAGTTATAATTAATAATATAAAGTTTTAATAATTTTAATAAAAGTTATATATTAATTTAATCGTTAATTATTTAACATTTTAATTAACGTTTAATCGTAATATTAATACCGTTAATATTAAAAATAAAAATAAATATTTAATTACAAGATATTATTTAAATATATATATAATTAATAATAACTTTTAATTATATAATTTTAATAAAACTATTATTAAAAATAGTTTTTAATTACCTTATAAATATAATAATAATAATTATTAAATTATTATATAAAATTACGAAAATAAATATATATTAATAAATTATATATTTTAAATATTATAAAAAAAAACTATATATAATAACTTTAATATATAACTTTTATTTATTAATTTTAAAAATTAAATTATAATTTAACTTTATAAAAATATAAATAAATAATATATTAAGTTTATTTAATATAATATTTAATAAATTAAAGGAAAATAAACTTAAAAAAATAAGTTTTATAATAAAACTTAAATTTTATTTTATTATAACTTAATTATTATTTTTTAATAAATACATTTTATTTAAAAAAAATAAAAAGTTATAGTTACGGTAAAAAGTTTAAAGTAAAAAAATCGAATTAATTATATAAAAAAAATAATATTAAAAGTTAATATATATAATAATATATACGTAATATTTATATAATATTAATTTATTAATTAAAAGTTACTTTTAATATAATTAAAATAATTTAATACTTTAACTTTAATAAAGAGGCCGTTAATAAACTTAATAAAAGATTTTTATGGTAGTAAAAAAATATAAAGTATAATTTTTATTATATTTTTATTAATTTTATTACGGTAAAACTTTATATTTTTATAAATAAATTATTTATTAATAATTAAAATTTAAATAGTTAAATTAAATATATTATTTAT
The DNA here is from genome assembly GCA_022984935.1 of Hypoxylon sp. NC1633. Lineage (NCBI taxonomy): Eukaryota > Fungi > Ascomycota > Sordariomycetes > Xylariales > Hypoxylaceae > Hypoxylon > Hypoxylon sp. NC1633. The sequence goes on from JAJLYQ010000112.1 coordinate 24,425, forward strand.
TTAATAAACGAAATTATAAATGGAAATATATTTATTATTAAAGGTAATTTAATTTATTAAAACTTTATAAAATGTAAATATATTATTAAAAACATATTAATTAATAAAATTTATATAATAATTTATAATATTAACATTAATATTATAATTAATATTATATTTACTTTAATATTAAATAATATTAATTTACTTATATTATTAATAATTATTTATATAAATTCATTTTTTTATATAAATATTTAATTAAATTTAAAATTATTAAGGAAAAAAAATTAATAATTAATATTAAATTATTACGTTAATTATATAAACGATAAAAAATATATAATATTAAATAAATTTATAAAAAAAATAACTTAATAAATATAATAATAAAAAGTAATATAAATAAAGTATTAAGGATTTTTATAAATTATAATTACCTTATTTTAAAATTATAAAAATAAGTTAAAAAAATTAATAAATAAAAACAACGATAAATAAAAAAGTATAACTTTTATTAAGTATTTTCGTTATTTTTATCGTTAACGTTTACGTTAATAACGTTACCATTTTTTTATTTATTTCCGGAATTATTAAAACTTATTTATAACTTTTTAACATTAATAATTATAAAATTACGGTTATTATAATTATTTTATAAGTTAATTACTTTATTAATATAATTATAAAAAATAAAACTTAAATTATTTTAACGATTAAATTATATAATATAAAAAAAAGAACTAAAAAAAAAAAAAATTTAATTATTATTTCGTTATAATTTATTACCTCGTTTTTATTTACGTTTATTACCACCATTATTTTTATTATTACCATTTTTATTATTATTATTATTATTTTTATTATTATTTTTATTATTATTTTTATTATTATTTTTATTATTATTTTTATTATTATTTTTATTATTATTTTTATTATTATTTTTATTATTATTTTTATTATTATTTTTATTATTATTTTTATTATTATTTTTATTATTATTTTTATTATTATTTTTATTATTATTTTTATTATTATTTTTATTATTATTTTTATTATTATTTTTATTATTATTTTTATTATTATTTTTATTATTATTTTTATTATTAATATTATTAAATTTAACATTAAAATAAACTTGTTAATACTTTTTATAAAAATTAATAAAAACGTTAATAAAAACGTTAAATTTATTTAAAAATTATATATTAATATTTAATATATTAATATAATAATTTTTTTTATTCGTTTAACGGTGATTTTAAGCTTTATATTTATTTTCGTTTTTCCGGTTTTTTTTCGTTTATAACGCTTTCTTTAATATTTTTTATATAAAAATCATTACATTTTTTATATATTTATTTTATTAATAATTTACATTTAAATCGTATTTATTTTATAAAAAAATTATTTATCGAATAAATATTAAAATTAATTTATATCGTTTTTATCGTAATATAAATAATGTTTTATATTATTACCGGAAATTAATAATTAATTAATAATAAATTAATAAAGGATTTTACGTAATAATTATTTATTTAAATATATTTTTATTAACTTTTTTATATTAATAATATTTATTAAAGTTATTTATTATACGTTAATAATTAACATTATATTAAAATATAAACTATAATTTATTTATTATTTTATAATAAAAAGAATTATTTTTTTTTTATCCTTTTAACTTATAATTTTTTAAAAGTATTATTAATATAAAACATTATATTAAAGATTATATTCGTTATTATTAATTATAATAATAAATATTAACTTATTATAAAATAATAATAAGTTTTATAAAATAAATTAAATAAAAATTATTATTAAAAAGCTTAATTTATAAAAAATTATTTTTACGATTAAAATAAAATAAAGTTATTTTTATATATATTATTAAATTTAATTTATTAAATAAATAATCGTTTATATTAATATAATAACATTATTATTTATAAAAAACATTATTTTATAACGCGTATTATAAATAACTTTACTTTTTTTTATATATAAAAATTATAAAAAGTATTATTACTTTATTTTATTATTATATAAAAATTATTATTAATGTAATATTAAAATACATTAATTAAATATTAATTAATAAAAGTAATAAAAAAAGTTTATTAATGTTAAAAATATAATTATATATTATTATATATAATTATAATATATATATATATAAGTATTTCTTTTAAAATACTTTTTATTTTTTTAAATATTAAATATAGTTTATTATATTTTACTTATAACTTATTTATAATATTATAATAATTTTATTATTACCACTTATAATATTATATAATATATTTTTATAACCTTATTATTTAATAAGCTTAATTTTAATAAGCTTTATTTTAATTAATTATATAATTATTTTTTAACTTTAAATGTTTTAAAAAGCGTTTTATTTAATTAACTTTTATTAAACGATAATTTTATATTAAAAGTTAATAATTTAACCTTTAAAATAAATATATAAATAAATAATTAAAAAATAATAAAACTTAACTTATTAAATAAATTATTAAATAAAACTTTAAATAATATAATAAGTAATATATTTACGAAAAAAAATTAATTAAAATAATAATATTAATATAAACGGTTTTATTAAAATAATAAATTAAAACCTTTTAAAACCCGATTTTATATAATAATAAATTAATTATAAAGTTAATTAAATAAAATTACGTTAATAATGTTTAAATTAATATAAATGAAACTTACTTTTATTACCTTTTAATAATAAATTATAATAATGGTTTTTTAAATAAATATAACGCGTATAAACCTTTATTATAATATAATTTTAAACTTAACGTAAAAAACACATGTAAATGTAATT
>JAJLYQ010000113.1:0-7500 GCA_022984935.1 Hypoxylon sp. NC1633
AAGAAGAAAAGAGAACTCTGCCCAGGGCTCCCGCCGTCGTCTCCACTTTCAGTTGCGTTGCCGCGCAAAACCCAAATCCAGGCGCCGGAATATTGACCGGCTCCCCTTTCGCCACACGAGGCACGAGTGCCTCTTTGAAACGGAACTTCCCTATGGCTTAGGATCGGCTAACCCACGTCCAACCGCTGTTCACATGGAACCTTTCCCCACTTCGGTCCTTCAAGTTCTCATTGAAGTATTTGCTACTACCACCAAGATCTGCACTAGAGGCCGTTCTACCCGGGCTCACGCCCTAGGCTTCGTCACTAACCTCCACGGCCGCCTACTCCTTAGGGCATCGGTTCTACCCTAAGGGTGAGGTATGGGTGAGACGCTTGAGCGCCATCCATTTTCAGGGCTAGTACATTCGGCAGGTGAGTTGTTACACAGTCCTTAGCGGATTCCGACTTCCATGGCCACCGTCCTGTAGTGAGTTAGTATAGGGTTACATAGTATAGGGTAAGGGAAAAAAAACGTACCTGCTGTCAAGATGTACTAACACCTTTTGTGGTGTCTGATGAGCGTCCACTCTGGCACCTTAACCCCACGTTCGGTTCATCCCGCATCGCCAGTTCTGCTTACCAAAAATGGCCCACTAGTGTTGATACATTCGAATGCCCACGTTCAATTAAGTAACAAGGGCTTCTTACATATTTAAAGTTTGAGAATGGATGAAGGCTAAATAGCGCCCCCGAGTCCCTAATCATTCGCTTTACCTCATAAAACTGAAAACAACACTGCTATCCTGAGGGAAACTTCGGCGGTAACCAGCTACTAGCTCCGCTATATACCTTTAGTTACAGGGTAACTAGGTATAGGGTAGACATCTTTTCAGATGCCTGATCGACTATGTCTTAGGCTGGCACCACCGAGGTGCGCCAACCCATCGCTGTATAGTCAGTGAACTCTCCCCTTGATTACGGGGTTGGCTGCAGGTTGTCCGATACTGTAAGCGTTTTTACCATACCCGAGACGTTACTCTCGGTGCCCGCAACGCTTTTCAGCGCCGGGCGGTAGCTTACAGCCTTTACAGGATGTTCCCGCAATTTAGCGATGTCGGTTGTGAATTAGTACAGGGTACCAAGTACAGGGTAACTAAGTACAGGGTAGTACAAGACAACTAGTACAGGGTAGTACAGGGTACACAACCTAGACCTCTCTCCCGAGAAGCCTCTTAACCACCTAAGCTGGTTAATGGTTCGATAAGTCTTTCGCCCCCATGCGCAGATTTGACGATCGATTTGCACGTCAGAACCGCTGCGAGCCTCCACCAGAGTTTCCTCTGGCTTCACCCTATCCACGCATAGTTCACCATCTTTCGGGTCCGAACAGTTATGCTCTTACTCAAATCCATCCGAAAACATCAGGATCGGTCGATGATGCACCCCTAAAGGCTCTCACCTCCGTTCACTTTCATTACGCGTGAGGGTTTGACACCCAAACACTCGCACAAATGTTCGACTCCTTGGTCCGTGTTTCAAGACGGGTCGTTGACGACCATTACGCCAGCATCCTTGCAGAGCGCGATCCTCGGCCCCTCTAAAGGTATTACGCGAAGGGCTAAAACACTCCCTGAGGAGCTACGTTCCCTAAGCCTTTATCCCTCTGAAGAAGCCGATGCTGGCCTAAATCAAGCAAAGTGCACAGGCGAGAACGCCAGATGTTTTGCAAGATAAAAGTCTGGTCGCAAACGCTTCCCTTTCAACAATTTCACGTGCTATTTAACCCTCTTTTCAAAGTGCTTTTCATCTTTCGATCACTCTACTTGTGCGCTATCGGTCTCTGGCCGGTATTTAGCTTTAGAAGAAATTTACCTCCCATTTAGAGCAGCATTCCCAAACTACTCGACTCGTCGAAGGAGCTATATAAAGGAAAGGTATCCAACCGTACGGGGCTCTCACCCTCTCTGGCGTCCCGTTCCAGGGAACTCAGAAGGTACCAAACCAAAAAGCATCCTCTACAAATTACAACTCGGACCGCGAGGCCAGATTTCAAATTTGAGCTGTTGCCGCTTCACTCGCCGTTACTAGGGCAATCCCTGTTGGTTTCTTTTCCTCCGCTTATTGATATGCTTAAGTTCAGCGGGTATTCCTACCTAATCCGAGGTCAACCATTAGATATAGGGTATTTTACGGCAAATTTTAGGGTTACTACAAAAGCGAGATCATTTACTACGCTGAGAGTATGCTCTAACATTGCCACTGATTTTAAGGAGCTATTCTAAAAAATAGGTTCCCAACACTAAGCAACTAGGCTTAAGGGTCGAAATGACGCTCGAATAAGCATGCCCACTAGAATACTAATGGGCGCAATGTGCGTTCAAAGATTCGATGATTCACTGAATTCTGCAATTCACATTACTTATCGCATTTCGCTGCGTTCTTCATCGATGCCAGAACCAAGAGATCCGTTGTTGAAAGTTTTAACTTATTTAGTTGAAGCAATCAGAGGTAAGGTTCAAGAATTTTAGGGTCCTTTGACGGGCCTTTAGTACGGACCTGGAGCACCCGTTAATACCTATAGGGTAAATCTTCAAGTAGATCACAAGGAGATGTTCCCGTTCAGTCTTATAGGGTAGCACCAAGATAACCGTGGCATCCGCCGAGGCAATAATGATAAGTTCACAAAGGTTTTGGAGTTGTATAACTCTGTAATGATCCCTCCGCTGGTTCACCAACGGAGACCTTGTTACGACTTTTACTTCCTCTAAATGACCGAGTTTGGATAACTTTCCGGCCCTGAGGTGTCGTTGCCGACTCCTCTAGGTCAGTCCGAAAGCCTCACTGAGCCATTCAATCGGTAGTAGCGACGGGCGGTGTGTACAAAGGGCAGGGACGTAATCAACGCAAGTTGATGACTTGCGCTTACTAGGGATTCCTCGTTGAAGAGCAATAATTGCAATGCTCTATCCCCAGCACGACAGAGTTTAACAAGATTACCCGGGTATTTCTACCAAGGAAGTACTCGCTGGCTCTGTCAGTGTAACGCGCTGTAAAAAGTTAGCTTAGGGTTCAGAAAGAATAAACAGAAGAAAATGAGTACATACCGTGCGGCCCAGAACATCTAAGGGCATCACAGCAAAATATTAAATTGTGGTCCAGGGTATCTTTAAGACATGCTCCAGGGTAAACTTTACGGATACTCCAGGGTATGCCTTACAAACTGCTCCAGGGTAACCACAAATTAATATGCCAGCTTCCGAAAAAGCCCCTTCGTACTTCGACCTATCGGATCTAATTACGAAGGCTCGGTTTCCCGAGGGTTTAGCACGTACCTTAAGCCTATAAAAGGCCCACTCCTTTCCGCGCGTTGCGACGGTCCAGCGCTACTGAACTCGCCACAGGATCGGCTTAAGCTCTAAAGAGCCCGTAGCGTCCCCTGTTCCAGGTAGTGTCGCCTATACCAAGTATTAAGAATACTTCTCTTCCCGATAGTTGGAGGGCTCCCTCCAAAGAGATAAAGGTATAGACTAGCAAGATATTTCAAGAGGTTCACTATTACAGGCCTGTGAGTTAACCTGTTATTGCCTCAAACTTCCATCCGCTTGAGCGGATAGTCCCTCTAAGAAGCCAGCGTACTGCCAAAGCAATACGGGCTATTTAGCAGGTTAAGGTCTCGTTCGTTATCGCAATTAAGCAGACAAATCACTCCACCAACTAAGAACGGCCATGCACCACCACCCACAAAATCAAGAAAGAGCTCTCAATCTGTCAATCCTCATTGTGTCTGGACCTGGTGAGTTTCCCCGTGTTGAGTCAAATTAAGCCGCAGGCTCCACCCCTAAAAATGAGTTAATATGTAAAATCAAATAGAATTAAAATAAAAGAAAAATCCACGAACCTGGTGGTGCCCTTCCGTCAATTTCTTTAAGTTTCAGCCTTGCGACCATACTCCCCCCAGAACCCAAAAACTTTGATTTCTCGTAAGGTGCCGAACGAGTCAAAAAATAACATCGTCCGATCCCTAGTCGGCATAGTTTATGGTTAAGACTACGACGGTATCTGATCGTCTTCGATCCCCTAACTTTCGTTCCTGATTAATGAAAACATCCTTGGCAAATGCTTTCGCAGTAGTTAGTCTTCAATAAATCCAAGAATTTCACCTCTGACAATTGAATACTGATGCCCCCGACTGTCCCTATTAATCATTACGGCGGTCCTAGAAACCAACAAAATAGAACCGCACGTCCTATTCTATTATTCCATGCTGATGTATCCGAGCATAGGCCTGCTTTGAACACTCTAATTTTTTCACAGTAAAAGTCCTGGTTCCCCACTACACCCAATGAAGGACATAGGGTTCCCCAGAGGGAAAGGCCCGGCCGAACCAGTGCACGCGGTGAGGCGGACCGGCCAGCCAGGCCCAAGGTTCAACTACGAGCTTTTTAACTGCAACAACTTTAATATACGCTATTGGAGCTGGAATTACCGCGGCTGCTGGCCGTTAACTGTACGGAAGGTACAAGGTGTGGTTATTAGTACAGGGTATGTACAGGGTAACCACATTATACTTGGTGAAATCACCTACCCAAATACCTTTACGCGGCGGGCGCTCAAGTATTTGGCCTGCATTTCTACAGGGACTGGCACGTTCCTTAAGCCTTTAAAAGACCGACACCTTTCCGCGCTCTACACGGGTGGGTTGTAGAACTATAGGGTAACTACCACCACACTCCGCTCGAGATTAGCATAGGCCTAAACCCTTAGCCTTCCTCGATCCAGGTTGTCTCGCCGGCACCTACCCGCCACAAATAGGTGCTCGACTAGTGATTAGGGCTCACTATCTCTGGCACCAGCAGTTTACCAGACTTGCCCTCCAATTGTTCCTCGTTAAGGGATTTAAATTGTACTCATTCCAATTACAAGACCCAAAAGAGCCCTGTATCAGTATGTATTGTCACTACCTCGGGGAGTCCCCATTGGGTAATTTGCGCGCCTGCTGCCTTCCTTGGATGTAGTAGCCGTTTCTCAGGCTCCTTCTCCGGGGTCGAGCCCTAACCCTCCGTTACCCGTTGTAACCATGGCAGGCCAAGACCCTGCCATCGAAAGTTGATAGGGCAGAAATTTGAATGAACCATCGCCGGCGCAAGGCCATGCGATTCGAGAAGTTATTATGAATCACCAGAGAGCCCCGAAGGGCATTGGTTTTTAATCTAATAAATACACCCCTTCGTGAGTTGGGGTTTTTAGCATGTATTAGCTCTAGAATTACCACGGTTATCCAAGTAGTAAGGTACTATCAAATAAACGATAACTGATTTAATGAGCCATTCGCAGTTTCGCAGTATAAATTGCTTATACTTAGACATGCATGGCTTAATCTTTGAGACAAGCATATGACTACTGGCAGAATCAACCAGGTAACTATCGTGCGCCGGGGTTGGCCAACCGCGTGAGCGGAAGAATTAGTTACGGTTATACCTTAAAAGGTGGTGAGTTAATGGTTTAAGCAAGGCCTAAATCACCAAATTCACCTTCCGCTTTTCCCCTCTACGTTTCTCAGGGCATCGGTCAGCCTTACGTTGTAAGACGTACGAACCCCCAAAGGAGATCTCACACCACACAAACGAGGTACAGGGTGACCAAGTAGTACAGGGTAACCAAATACAAAGCACGTGTGGGTAGATTTCTCCCGATACTCAGTGTAGCATTAACCAATGGTCAATAATCCACAGAGCCCAACCGAACGTCTTCAGGGTAGCAAGACCCTTAAGACATTTCGTGCATCTTAGATATACTGTTGAACTTAAAAGACAACAGCCTAAGGAGGTCAAAAACTGTTATGAATCCCCCAGTACCGAGCCGCAGCTACAAGGTTGCACAAAGGACCACGCAACAGTTTTCAGGCGAAGTAGGAACCAACAAGTAAAATTTCTTCAAAATATATCTCGCGCGCTCAAATTACGTGACCTTAGAATAGGCGGTAAGCTCCAGAATAATTCGTTAAAATACTAGGGTCTATAAACCTCCTGTTAAAATATTGACAATTACTGTTATTAGGCCAAAACTCACATCCACCGTAATCGCATTTCTGCGAGGGTCTGAAAGTTTGGGCTTCTCGAACCATTATCAATACCAAGTCACGAAGGCACATATCCGCCATAATCATATAATAACGATTAATTAAAACACGAGGGTCTGTAAATCTTAGGGTTCAAATATTGATAGTTACTGTTACAGGGCAATTAGAACTCACATCCACCGTAATCGCATTTCTGCGAGGGTCTACGAGTTGTTACTCACTGAACCATTACCAATATTAAGTCATAAAGGCCTACATCCACCATAATCGTATTTTAACGACTCTGTGCAGCTTACCACCCGCCAAAGCAGGTAGTTTTATAAGCGCAGCAAGATATGGCCCATTACTGGGCCGGGCACCCACTGTAACCATCAGTGGTTACAGTGGGTGGAGAAAGCAGGCATTGAATTTTTAGTTCAATGCCTGCTTTCTCATATGCCCACCGGCCCCACTTGGGCTCAAAACACGGCTCAGAGGGTTCCGGTGCACGAAAACATTTTCCGATAAAGTATTTTGTATGGGAAATTTTAAAAAGCGACTCACAAGCATACAAACGAGGTGCAGTCCTGCACGTTTTTTTCATACTTAGCCAAAATAATTCTCATTTCGCCGCACCTATTTTCGCACGCCTTTTTTTATGGTTACAGCCACGCAGTAACCAACACCCTTCAGGGCCTCAACCAAGCACCTAGGTACATAAACCACCCACCACCACCACATATAGGTATATAAAAAATATTTTTTAGTGGTCTTGAATCACTGAGTGTAGTCTCGTTATGGTGGTCTCGAAGTAGGTTTCTTACATACCCGTGCATCACCACCAATATTGCGTGCACCTTGACGAAACCTATATCAATCGATTCAGCTCGACGAGATCTATCTAGTGGTCATTTTATCGCACGCGTAGGACCACCATAGCGCCTTCTAATACGGTGCAAAGCTCGAGTTTGTCGGCGTGGTGTGGTGTGGCGGGTGCACGTGACCCGAGATAAGATAGCGTATCTCGCACCCACTAACTTTTTGATTTGGCGGATCACCACACCCACTAAGCTTTTGCTACAGGGCATCACTACCACCCACCCACCTTTTTTTTTCAGAGGCTTGGATTACTCAGTGTAGTCCAGTTATAGTGGTCTAGTAGTAGGAAACCTACTTACCCGTGCATCACCCCCAATACTGCGTTCACCGTTACAAGACCTATACCATTCGACCTAGCTCGTTTAGATCTATCGATTGGTGTAGGTTTCGTCAAGGTGCATCGGTTGAAGGTATTTTTTTCTAATTTGCAAAGGTATGTGTGGTGTAGGTCACGTGACTTAGTCGACCCGCCAAAATCGACCGATTTTTTTTGGGAGTCTAGTCCGCACGGAAGAGGTATAGGGTAGCAAGACAAGACCTTCACGGAAAAGAAATAAAATGCCACTAAAACTTTTTTTTCTA
>JAJLYQ010000113.1:15000-20000 GCA_022984935.1 Hypoxylon sp. NC1633
GGGTAACCACAAATTAATATGCCAGCTTCCGAAAAAGCCCCTTCGTACTTCGACCTATCGGATCTAATTACGAAGGCTCGGTTTCCCGAGGGTTTAGCACGTACCTTAAGCCTATAAAAGGCCCACTCCTTTCCGCGCGTTGCGACGGTCCAGCGCTACTGAACTCGCCACAGGATCGGCTTAAGCTCTAAAGAGCCCGTAGCGTCCCCTGTTCCAGGTAGTGTCGCCTATACCAAGTATTAAGAATACTTCTCTTCCCGATAGTTGGAGGGCTCCCTCCAAAGAGATAAAGGTATAGACTAGCAAGATATTTCAAGAGGTTCACTATTACAGGCCTGTGAGTTAACCTGTTATTGCCTCAAACTTCCATCCGCTTGAGCGGATAGTCCCTCTAAGAAGCCAGCGTACTGCCAAAGCAATACGGGCTATTTAGCAGGTTAAGGTCTCGTTCGTTATCGCAATTAAGCAGACAAATCACTCCACCAACTAAGAACGGCCATGCACCACCACCCACAAAATCAAGAAAGAGCTCTCAATCTGTCAATCCTCATTGTGTCTGGACCTGGTGAGTTTCCCCGTGTTGAGTCAAATTAAGCCGCAGGCTCCACCCCTAAAAATGAGTTAATATGTAAAATCAAATAGAATTAAAATAAAAGAAAAATCCACGAACCTGGTGGTGCCCTTCCGTCAATTTCTTTAAGTTTCAGCCTTGCGACCATACTCCCCCCAGAACCCAAAAACTTTGATTTCTCGTAAGGTGCCGAACGAGTCAAAAAATAACATCGTCCGATCCCTAGTCGGCATAGTTTATGGTTAAGACTACGACGGTATCTGATCGTCTTCGATCCCCTAACTTTCGTTCCTGATTAATGAAAACATCCTTGGCAAATGCTTTCGCAGTAGTTAGTCTTCAATAAATCCAAGAATTTCACCTCTGACAATTGAATACTGATGCCCCCGACTGTCCCTATTAATCATTACGGCGGTCCTAGAAACCAACAAAATAGAACCGCACGTCCTATTCTATTATTCCATGCTGATGTATCCGAGCATAGGCCTGCTTTGAACACTCTAATTTTTTCACAGTAAAAGTCCTGGTTCCCCACTACACCCAATGAAGGACATAGGGTTCCCCAGAGGGAAAGGCCCGGCCGAACCAGTGCACGCGGTGAGGCGGACCGGCCAGCCAGGCCCAAGGTTCAACTACGAGCTTTTTAACTGCAACAACTTTAATATACGCTATTGGAGCTGGAATTACCGCGGCTGCTGGCCGTTAACTGTACGGAAGGTACAAGGTGTGGTTATTAGTACAGGGTATGTACAGGGTAACCACATTATACTTGGTGAAATCACCTACCCAAATACCTTTACGCGGCGGGCGCTCAAGTATTTGGCCTGCATTTCTACAGGGACTGGCACGTTCCTTAAGCCTTTAAAAGACCGACACCTTTCCGCGCTCTACACGGGTGGGTTGTAGAACTATAGGGTAACTACCACCACACTCCGCTCGAGATTAGCATAGGCCTAAACCCTTAGCCTTCCTCGATCCAGGTTGTCTCGCCGGCACCTACCCGCCACAAATAGGTGCTCGACTAGTGATTAGGGCTCACTATCTCTGGCACCAGCAGTTTACCAGACTTGCCCTCCAATTGTTCCTCGTTAAGGGATTTAAATTGTACTCATTCCAATTACAAGACCCAAAAGAGCCCTGTATCAGTATGTATTGTCACTACCTCGGGGAGTCCCCATTGGGTAATTTGCGCGCCTGCTGCCTTCCTTGGATGTAGTAGCCGTTTCTCAGGCTCCTTCTCCGGGGTCGAGCCCTAACCCTCCGTTACCCGTTGTAACCATGGCAGGCCAAGACCCTGCCATCGAAAGTTGATAGGGCAGAAATTTGAATGAACCATCGCCGGCGCAAGGCCATGCGATTCGAGAAGTTATTATGAATCACCAGAGAGCCCCGAAGGGCATTGGTTTTTAATCTAATAAATACACCCCTTCGTGAGTTGGGGTTTTTAGCATGTATTAGCTCTAGAATTACCACGGTTATCCAAGTAGTAAGGTACTATCAAATAAACGATAACTGATTTAATGAGCCATTCGCAGTTTCGCAGTATAAATTGCTTATACTTAGACATGCATGGCTTAATCTTTGAGACAAGCATATGACTACTGGCAGAATCAACCAGGTAACTATCGTGCGCCGGGGTTGGCCAACCGCGTGAGCGGAAGAATTAGTTACGGTTATACCTTAAAAGGTGGTGAGTTAATGGTTTAAGCAAGGCCTAAATCACCAAATTCACCTTCCGCTTTTCCCCTCTACGTTTCTCAGGGCATCGGTCAGCCTTACGTTGTAAGACGTACGAACCCCCAAAGGAGATCTCACACCACACAAACGAGGTACAGGGTGACCAAGTAGTACAGGGTAACCAAATACAAAGCACGTGTGGGTAGATTTCTCCCGATACTCAGTGTAGCATTAACCAATGGTCAATAATCCACAGAGCCCAACCGAACGTCTTCAGGGTAGCAAGACCCTTAAGACATTTCGTGCATCTTAGATATACTGTTGAACTTAAAAGACAACAGCCTAAGGAGGTCAAAAACTGTTATGAATCCCCCAGTACCGAGCCGCAGCTACAAGGTTGCACAAAGGACCACGCAACAGTTTTCAGGCGAAGTAGGAACCAACAAGTAAAATTTCTTCAAAATATATCTCGCGCGCTCAAATTACGTGACCTTAGAATAGGCGGTAAGCTCCAGAATAATTCGTTAAAATACTAGGGTCTATAAACCTCCTGTTAAAATATTGACAATTACTGTTATTAGGCCAAAACTCACATCCACCGTAATCGCATTTCTGCGAGGGTCTGAAAGTTTGGGCTTCTCGAACCATTATCAATACCAAGTCACGAAGGCACATATCCGCCATAATCATATAATAACGATTAATTAAAACACGAGGGTCTGTAAATCTTAGGGTTCAAATATTGATAGTTACTGTTACAGGGCAATTAGAACTCACATCCACCGTAATCGCATTTCTGCGAGGGTCTACGAGTTGTTACTCACTGAACCATTACCAATATTAAGTCATAAAGGCCTACATCCACCATAATCGTATTTTAACGACTCTGTGCAGCTTACCACCCGCCAAAGCAGGTAGTTTTATAAGCGCAGCAAGATATGGCCCATTACTGGGCCGGGCACCCACTGTAACCATCAGTGGTTACAGTGGGTGGAGAAAGCAGGCATTGAATTTTTAGTTCAATGCCTGCTTTCTCATATGCCCACCGGCCCCACTTGGGCTCAAAACACGGCTCAGAGGGTTCCGGTGCACGAAAACATTTTCCGATAAAGTATTTTGTATGGGAAATTTTAAAAAGCGACTCACAAGCATACAAACGAGGTGCAGTCCTGCACGTTTTTTTCATACTTAGCCAAAATAATTCTCATTTCGCCGCACCTATTTTCGCACGCCTTTTTTTATGGTTACAGCCACGCAGTAACCAACACCCTTCAGGGCCTCAACCAAGCACCTAGGTACATAAACCACCCACCACCACCACATATAGGTATATAAAAAATATTTTTTAGTGGTCTTGAATCACTGAGTGTAGTCTCGTTATGGTGGTCTCGAAGTAGGTTTCTTACATACCCGTGCATCACCACCAATATTGCGTGCACCTTGACGAAACCTATATCAATCGATTCAGCTCGACGAGATCTATCTAGTGGTCATTTTATCGCACGCGTAGGACCACCATAGCGCCTTCTAATACGGTGCAAAGCTCGAGTTTGTCGGCGTGGTGTGGTGTGGCGGGTGCACGTGACCCGAGATAAGATAGCGTATCTCGCACCCACTAACTTTTTGATTTGGCGGATCACCACACCCACTAAGCTTTTGCTACAGGGCATCACTACCACCCACCCACCTTTTTTTTTCAGAGGCTTGGATTACTCAGTGTAGTCCAGTTATAGTGGTCTAGTAGTAGGAAACCTACTTACCCGTGCATCACCCCCAATACTGCGTTCACCGTTACAAGACCTATACCATTCGACCTAGCTCGTTTAGATCTATCGATTGGTGTAGGTTTCGTCAAGGTGCATCGGTTGAAGGTATTTTTTTCTAATTTGCAAAGGTATGTGTGGTGTAGGTCACGTGACTTAGTCGACCCGCCAAAATCGACCGATTTTTTTTGGGAGTCTAGTCCGCACGGAAGAGGTATAGGGTAGCAAGACAAGACCTTCACGGAAAAGAAATAAAATGCCACTAAAACTTTTTTTTCTAGGGGTCTTGGATCACCAAATCTTGAACATTTACAGTGGTCTCGAGGTATATTTCCACACATTTACTTGTACCAGTCCAAATATCAAGTGCACCTTTATGAAACCTATACCATTCGACTCAGCTCGTCAAGACCTATCGATTGGTATAGGTTTTACTAAGGTGCACCAAGATTTGTAATACTTTGGTTGTTAAGGTGGTGAATGTTGAAGAGTTGTGATAGTTTTTGTTCAGGTTTTTACATATAACTGGACATATATTTACAACTTCACAAATATAGCATGCACTCTAATGAAACCTATACCAATCGATTCAGCCTGCCGAGAGCTGTCTAATGGTATAGGTTTCGTCAAGGTGCATCTGTTGTAAGTATTTCTTTTTATTTATAAATGGTAGGTGAAAGGTGTGTTAAAGTGGATATTTTAGATACATACTCACGTATCAGCCTCAACTTTGTGTGCACCCTGATGAAACCTAGACCAATCGATTCAGCCTGACGAGACCTATCTAGTGGATATTTTATCGGAGGCGTAGGACCACTGTAGGGTGTTCTGGCCCGTTGCGAAGTTTGAGATTAACGGCGTGGTGAGTGCACGTGACCCGAGATAAGATAGCGTATCTCGAACCCATTAACTTTTTGATTTAGCGTATCACTACACCCACTGAACTTTTGACTTAGGGTATCGCTACCACCCACTAAGTTTTCTCTACA
>JAJLYQ010000113.1:25000-26014 GCA_022984935.1 Hypoxylon sp. NC1633
GTCGATGATGCACCCCTAAAGGCTCTCACCTCCGTTCACTTTCATTACGCGTGAGGGTTTGACACCCAAACACTCGCACAAATGTTCGACTCCTTGGTCCGTGTTTCAAGACGGGTCGTTGACGACCATTACGCCAGCATCCTTGCAGAGCGCGATCCTCGGCCCCTCTAAAGGTATTACGCGAAGGGCTAAAACACTCCCTGAGGAGCTACGTTCCCTAAGCCTTTATCCCTCTGAAGAAGCCGATGCTGGCCTAAATCAAGCAAAGTGCACAGGCGAGAACGCCAGATGTTTTGCAAGATAAAAGTCTGGTCGCAAACGCTTCCCTTTCAACAATTTCACGTGCTATTTAACCCTCTTTTCAAAGTGCTTTTCATCTTTCGATCACTCTACTTGTGCGCTATCGGTCTCTGGCCGGTATTTAGCTTTAGAAGAAATTTACCTCCCATTTAGAGCAGCATTCCCAAACTACTCGACTCGTCGAAGGAGCTATATAAAGGAAAGGTATCCAACCGTACGGGGCTCTCACCCTCTCTGGCGTCCCGTTCCAGGGAACTCAGAAGGTACCAAACCAAAAGCATCCTCTACAAATTACAACTCGGACCGCGAGGCCAGATTTCAAATTTGAGCTGTTGCCGCTTCACTCGCCGTTACTAGGGCAATCCCTGTTGGTTTCTTTTCCTCCGCTTATTGATATGCTTAAGTTCAGCGGGTATTCCTACCTAATCCGAGGTCAACCATTAGATATAGGGTATTTTACGGCAAATTTTAGGGTTACTACAAAAGCGAGATCATTTACTACGCTGAGAGTATGCTCTAACATTGCCACTGATTTTAAGGAGCTATTCTAAAAAATAGGTTCCCAACACTAAGCAACTAGGCTTAAGGGTCGAAATGACGCTCGAATAAGCATGCCCCTAGAATACTAATGGTGCGCAATGTGCGTTCAAAGATTCGATGATTCACTGAATTCTGCAATTCACATTACTTATCGCATTTCGCTGCGTTCTTCAT
>JAJLYQ010000114.1:0-25392 GCA_022984935.1 Hypoxylon sp. NC1633
AAAAAAAAAAGAATATAAAACATTTTTTTTTATATTTAAAGTATTTAAAATAAACTATATTTAACTTAAAACTGTTAAATTTAATTTAATTAATAAGGTTTTTCGAATAAAAATAAAATTAAAATATTTACGTTTTTTTTTAATTTTAAATATAATGGTATAATTAACATATAAAAAAAACTTAAAAAAAAAAAAAAAAAAAAAACTTACTTATAACTAATTATTTAATAAAATTTTTAAGATAAAATCCTAAAAGGAAAGTATAATATTATATACGTTTTTATAAAAAACTGTAGCTTAAAAAAACAGCTTAAAAAAAAGGTTATTATATTAAAATAAAATATTTTTAATTTAAGATTTTAAAAGGCGTTTAAAATTATAAATGTAATTATAACGTTAATAATATTAATTAACATTTATTAATATTTAATGATTTTAATTAATGTTTATAAATATTTATTAATATTTATAAATATTATAATAAATGTATTAATTTTAAAAAAAGTATTTTTACGTTAAAATTATTAAACTTACTTTAATATCTTTTATATATAAAGTTTAATATAAGTAAAATAATATCCTTTTAAAAAATATTAATTATAATTTAATAATAATTAATTTAAACATTTATTCGTTATTAAATACTTAAAAGGTATTACATTTTTTTATGAGTTTATATTAATATATACACTTAAATTAATACTCGGTTATTATTATTTTTAAATTAAAACTTTAATATAAATAAATCTCGTAATAATAAAGTGACCGTTTTTTTTATACGTTTTATATTTTTAAAAAAAAGAATTTTTAACCTATTTTATTAAAAAAACTTCCTTTATAATTAAGTTTATTTTTTAATATTTTTTAATTTTTTTATATTACTTTCCTTTTAAGCTTAAAATATAAAGTTATAAAAATTTCTTATTAAATTTAATAATATTTATTAAATATTTAATTTAAATTTTTTTTTTAATAAGTTATTTATATTTTATATAATTAATTAAGCAGGTAAATTATAACTTTTTTACTTTAAAAATAATTAATTTTTTAAAATTAAATTTCTTTAATATTTTATAATTTTTTTAAAGTTAATTTATTATTTTTTTAAAGTTTAACTTTTTTTTTTATATTTATATATAACTTTTAAAATTATTTTAATAAATTCCGTTTTTTTTATTTTAATTTATATATATATTATTTTTTTAAGTTAACATTTTATATAATAAAATCCTAGTTTAATAAGTTTTAAAATCACCTTTATTATATTTATAATTTATTTTTTTAATTTATTTTTTAATTATACTTTATAATAATTTAAAGTTAAATCGTTAAATTTAATTTTTTAATTTTTAATTTTTTTAACTTCCTTTAATTTCATTAATTTTTAAAGTTTTATAACTTAAATTTTAATTAATAAATTAAAATTTAAAATATAATAAAATATAAAATTAATAATATTTTTAATGTAAATTTTAATTTTCGTTAATTAATTATTTTAAGCTTTATAATCGATTTTTTTATTTTAATAATTTTAAAAAAGTAAAATATAAATTACTTTATTAAATGCGTTTAAATTTATAATAATAGTTTTAAAAAGCTTAATTAAATTTAATTTCATTAATTTAATTAAAAGTTTTTTCGTTTTAAAAGGTTTAATTATTTTTTAAATATATTATTTAACTTTTATTTAAAGTTATACGATTTATTTTAATTAGTAATTTTAAGTTAATAAAATAATAATATTATTATTTTTAATAGTTATCGTTTTTATTATTTTTTTATACGTTTTTTTATGTTTTTTAAGTTATAATAATTAATTTTACGTTAAAAATTAATTTTTTATTTAATTTTTTTTAAGTATTAATTAAAAAAAGGATAAAAAAAATTTTTATTTTATTAAACGTTTATAAATTAAGCTTATAACTATTAAACAATTAAATATAACTTAAATATTCGTATATTAAGTTAAGCGTAATAATTATATTAAGTTAAAATCGTGCGAGATCGCTTTATACGAACGGAGCTCGTAAAAGCTCCATTTGAGCGCTTACGTAAGTGTGGTTAACCCTAGCCCTAGCTAAGCTCCTTAGCGCACCCCACACTTCAACAAAAACAAGGTTACAAGTGTGGCTAAATCGAATCGGAGCTAAAATTGTTGCCTTACAGATCAGGCAACAAGATTGTTCCAGGCAGCAGTGTCGGCGGCTAGCAACCGCCGTCGGCTCCCAGCTAATCTTTATTGAGCATAGTCGCCAAATGACGCCACGAGTTGTCCTCGCGTCTCCCAACATGTCCATGTACAAGTTAGCATTTCCCAAAGACTAGCGCTTTAACCACCCACCACATACCCTCGGCCGTTTGAAACAGCGGCAATATAAACCACCTTCTCCCCCCTCCTCCTTCCAGTCGATATGGCCCCGCGTCAAGCAAAACGAAACGTCCAGAAAGCTGGGCGGCAAAGCTCGGTGCCAAAAGACGAAAGTATGTAAGCCATTCGCACCAGTTCTGTACTTTAACTGATCGTTGATAGAAACGCAGCCACAAGGTATCAAGAAAGAACGACCACAACTTTCTTCTCGTAAAAGCGCACGCCTTCAGGAACGAACTGTATCTAAGGACACGAACACCGAACCTAACCACCCGCTTCCCTCCCTAACTAGCAACACTCCTGGCAAAGAGGCATGTCACTCTCCTCATGCTATGCTATAAAGCTAACTCAAGTCGAGTTTCCACAGAATCAATCGACCCCTCTGCAAGATAAAGATCGAAAACGAAAACGAGCGCGAGAGCCCGAAGAACCACCTATTCGCGCTCCATCCAAGCGACCGCGTACATCTGCTGCACACTCGGCTTTTGGGCATGCATCTGACAAGCTAGCGGCGGACGGTGTCGTCGATAATAAGATTAATCCAGTCGCGTATTGGATTCAGAAGGAAAGGTGGCCCAAGGAATACTTCGACCAAGATGAGCAGACTAGGAAAGATTTCGAAAACGACAGCTGGTTTGAGAAATATTGGGAGCCAGAAAACAATATGAGTCACGTACTTGCGAGGAAGAAGTCGTCATCCTCCCTTCGTGGTAAACAATCGGAAGCCAGCTCTATCACTCCTGGCTCCACAACGCCTAGTGATCAAAAGCTGAGGGAAGCAAAAAGTGCCCCTTATACGCGTCCGAGCTACACAACCGTCCTTGCGACCAAAGGTAGCTTTATGGACAAGTCTGACTTAGGCATCACGGATGCAAGCAAAAGCCTCTGCCGAATTTTACTGGAGAAAGAGCAGACGGTGCCTCGAGACTCCTTATTTCGCGATGATGTATTCGACAAAGCTTGCCGAAAGATACAAGACAGGAACGAGGCAAGGGTAGTTCAAGATATCGCTCGATTGATTGTCCCTTCTGCGGAAACCCTAGCCACATATGGTGCTACGCATCTCGATCCTTTAATTGAAAGTGTCAATGAAGGCTGGAATAGCGCCATACCTTTCTACGGTCCTCGCCCGCAGCCTGATTATTCTCTAGGGTTTGGACGATCTGCGTTCACAGACGATCAACTCGAAAAGCTTAAGCCTTTCGTTGGCGAAGTTACAGATACGTTTACGTCCCATTTCATGGCCACCTGGCAGATGTACTTCCCATTTTTAACTTGTGAAGTAAAGTGCGGTGCAGCGGCACTTGATGTTGCAGACCGACAGAATGCTCATAGCATGACAGTTGCAGTAAGAGGTACGGTCGAACTCTTCAGACTTGTGAAACGCGAAAAGGAGCTTCACCGGGAGATACTCGCCTTCTCAATTTCACATGATCACGAAACGGTCAGAATCTACGGCCATTATCCTGTGATTGATGGAAACAAGACCACCTTCTACCGCCACCCTATCCGTAAATTCGACTTCACGGAACTAGACGGCAAAGAGAAATGGACGTCATACAAATTCACCAAGAATATTTACGACATATGGATGCCAACTCACTTGAAAAGAATCTGTTCAGTTATCGATGACTTACCGCCCGATCTGGATTTTGAGGTCTCACAGCAATCCGAGCTAGGGGAATCTGGACTTTCACAAGGGTTAGAAAGCCACCATCTCTCTAACCAAACAAGTCATGATCCTGCGTCTCTGGACGAAGCTGACAGTCAATCGAGCCGTGTTGGTTCGCGAGACGTTACCCCTGATACTTCACTGTCTCAGAGGGTCGACGGGAAAGCATTTAAAAGGCCAAAGAAAAGGGCTCGGCCCGTAGAACTACACCAGTCTCCAGATGCTGTTTGAAGAAGGGAATGCCTTCAAGGTGATCGGCTGTTTGGGGGAGGAGGTAAATGTATAGGCGAGGCTAGGACTGGGAGCATTTGTTTACTAGTTTTGGGGAAATCTGTATGATACAATGATATCTATGAAAATGACTGATTTGTATGGTTAACCCTGCAGTTGTTTGATCCAAGACGTTGCTGAGCGTAGCAAGTAGATGAGGAACCTCCACCTCTCCTTCCCCTGCCGCGTTCTCCCATCTGATGTATACAGCTTCAGTTCTCCTCGTCACCAGTTGAAGACGCTCAGTTAGTTTCTCGGCTCGCAAAGGGGTCCAGGTGCTTGTTGTCTATCTGCGGGGGGTGGGGGGGGGGGGGGAGGCTATTCAACTCTGGCTGGATCATGTTCTTAGCGCGTACGTATTGCGGGCTGAGTCCTGCCGGGGAACTTGCCAAAGATTCACTCCCAGTTTTCTCCGATACGGGTCCAATGCGGTCGGTGCCGCTACTTTTAGCAACACTGCCTTTTCAACTTCGTCGAATAGTGCACCTGGGTCGTCCCTATGCTCCGGTGGGGGAGGGCAGCATGAATCTCTTCCCAAGAACAGCCATCGTTCCTCATCTGGAGCAGCGTTGCATCCTCTTCTGGTGTCCATTCAGTCCATTTAGCACGCCCTTTCTTAGGCTGCAACGGTGCTTGATGTCCCTTGGAATGTGCAGCAGCTTCGTGATCGGTCGGAATCTTTGCTGGCGGCTCCTTACTAGAACAGATATCCAATGCTTTAGGATTAATCGGAAAGTGAAAGTGTTCCGAGATTGATGGCAGTTTAAACTCAAGATTGTACGTCACATCATCCCCGATCCTGATTCGTTTGAGGTAGCCTTAGAAAGGCCACTCCTGATACTCGGCTGCTGGTACTGCCTCTGCTGCCGCAGACCTACTCCGAGAAGTCCGTGAAGCACAGTGCTGCTCCTCGATGAAGGTCGACGAACATCCGTCATCATCCTGAGACTGCGCCTCGTCAATCTCAGCTCTCGTGGTCGTTAGCGGGGGGGGGAGACCGTCGGAGGTGGAGAGGCGGAGTCACGGCACGCGCTGAGCGTAGCTTTCGTCGCTTTGCAGGTCGTAGGTCCTCATCCTCATCGCTTGTCTCACATGTGTTATGATTGTCATCGGTGTTCACGGAATGGTGGGTCTCGTTGCTGATCTCTGTATGTATGTCTTGGTGCCCCCGTTTCCGCGACGCAGGCTCGCCCCCCAGCGCCGGGTCGGCTGGGGCAGAGGAGCCTGGAGAGGCTCGTGACGCACTGTAGTGCTCGTCACCGACCGGAGCCGCCGAATTCCTGAGATGGACCTCAGACTGTGCTTCGTTCAAGGGATGGGGAGAAGACGCTGTTCGAGATGTGTTCCGTTAGTAACCTGTTCCTCAAGATTTCCAAAATGGGGCATTTAGTTACCTTTAAGCTTAGTGACCAACATAGGGCTGAGCGAGATTCTCAATTGATCTTCAGTGGTCCAGGTGTAGCTATCGAGACTAAATATATCGACCAGGTACTTGAAAACTTTTCTGCCCTTGCGCAGGCTAAGGCGCATCTCGCGAACTTGAAAAATGTCCACATACCTATAAAGTCAAGTTTTAAGAATATAATTTACAAGGCATTAATATTTATACATTATTTTTATTTAATTAAAAATTCGACTTATTTAAATGTTCCTTTTATATAATTTAATATTAAATTGTTTTTATTTAACGTTTAATAAGTTATTAAACTTATATTTTACGTAAATAAAAATAATATTTATTAATTTCGAAAATTTTAAATTACGCGGTTAATAAAGCTTTAATTTATTTTAATAAATTTAAATTATATATATATAAAACGTAAATTTCGTTTATAAATATTTTTTAATTAAAAAAAATTTTTACGTATATATAATTTAAATTTATATTATATTTTTTTACGTTTAACGTTATATTTTATTTTAATAAACTTAATTTATATATATTATAAAATTTATAAACTTTATTTATAAATATTTTTTTAATTATTAAAGTTTTTAATTAATTAAAAAATAAAAAAAATTTATATTATATATTATTTATATATATATATATTTTTTAATTATATATAATTATTATAATTTATTTTTAAATTTATATAAAAATTATTATTAATTAATATCTAATAATATAATTAATTAAATTAAATACGTATATATTTTAAAAAGTATATATAATATAAAAATAAAATGTAAAAATATATATTTCTTTTTTATTTTAATATTAAATATAAATTAAAAGCTTTAAAAATTTAAATTATTATATATTTTAATAATATTAATAAAAACATTATATTTACTTTTTAAATTTTAAACCGATTAAATAAAAATTTTTTGGCCTTTTTTTTTTTTTTTTTTTTTTAGTTTTTTATAATGTCCGGAAGTTAGCTTTTCGTAAGCTTTAAAAGCTTGCCTTTTTAAAGTTATAAAAGAAAAAAAAAAAAAATAAAAATAAAAATTTTTTTTTTATAAAAGGCATGTTATTATTAATTAAAGGGGTATAAAGGCTTTATTAATAATCGTATAATAAGGGATAAAAAAAAGGTTAAATTTAACTTTTAATTAAAATATTAAGTTATTTAATGTATATTAAAATTATAATTTATAATATAATATAATTAAAGTATATTAAACGTTATAATAATAAAAATAAATATTTATTTTAATTATATTTTTTAATATTAACTTTATTATTAATAATTTAATTATTTAATTTTTTAAATTTATTTATATTTACCTTTAATTTTATTTAATTTAAGATAAAAAGTTATTATTTTAAGTTAACTTTTATATTAACATTATTAAACTTACTTATATTATAAGTAATTAAAATAAATAACTTTTAATAACACTTTTTTTTTTTTTTTTTAATTTTTATTTAAGTTAATAAAACGTTTTTAATATATATCGTATTTATTTTTTTTAGATTATATTTTTTTATTTTTATTATTAATTAAGTTTATTATTTAAAATCGTTTATTAAACTTATTCGAAATAAATTAACTTTAAAAAATAAACGATATAAGAATTTATTAAATTATATAACGTATTTAAAATTTAAACTTAAGCTTAAAAATATATATTTAAAAAGTTAATTTTAAAATATTAAATATATTAAAAGTATTTATATTAAAAATATTTTAAATAAAATAAATAAAAAGGTATTTAATGTAAACGTTAATAAAATTTTAATAAATAAAGTTATAAAATGTATAATAAACATTAAAAAACGCGTTAAAAAACACTTTAATAACTTTAATAATAAAAATATAACGGTTATTTACTTTTTTTAAAATAATAATAATTTTTTTTTGATTAAATATAATATAAATATTAACGTAAAAAAAAAGTTAATTATTTATGTTATTTATTTAAAGTGTAACATTTAAATTTTTTATATATTTATTTATATTATTTATATTAAATTATAATAAAATTTTAATAAAATATATATATATTATTTTTAAGTTAATAAATTAATTTATAACGTAATAATAATAGTCGCGAATTAAAATAATTACGTAATGGTTTATATTATTAATAAAATGGAAATTAATAAAAATAATTATAATTTATTAAAAAAAAAATAAACTATTAAACGTTTATTTATTAATTTAAAATTTACATTTAAATTATAATAATTGTAAGGAAATTATTAATTAAAAAATTATAAGGTTATAAAATAAGGATTAAAGTTTATTCGTATAAAATTTATTAAAATAATAACTTAAAATAATATTATAAATGTAATTAAATAAAAAATTAAAAAATTTACTATTATAATTAAATATATATAAATAATAATTATTAATAATAATAATAATTAATAACTTAATAATATAGTTTAAAAATTCTTTTTAAAGTTTATTAAAATATAATAAATATAAAAGAATTTTAAATTTATTATTATAAGGTTAATTATTATTTATTATAAAATAATAAATATAAATTATAAAATTATAATTAATTTTATTATAATTTAAAAAAAGGAAATAAAATAATAAGGTTAATTTCGTAACTTTATATTTAAAATGGAAAATATTAATACATTTTAATTCGTTAAAAACAGCTTGTTTAAAATTTAAAATAAAGCTTTTAAAGCTTACCGATTATAATAATTAATACCGTATAATAAATTAATACATTATAATAAAAGGTATAATAAAAAAAAAGAAAATATTATTAATAATTATAAGGTTAAAATTAATGCGTAATGTAATTAAATATTATATAAGTAAATAAAAAGTAAAAAATAAAATGTAATAATATTAAATAAAAATAAAGTTTTAAATTAATTTATAAATTTTAATCGGGGTTAAATATTAATAAAACCGAACTAATAAAAATGTATTATATATAACTTAATATTATTTAAATATTAATATATAAAAACTTATTTATTTTACTTTATATAATGGTTATTTTAAAGCTTATAATTTTTAAGCTTTATAATTTACGATTTTTAATTATATAAACCGTAATAAAAGCTTATAATATACTTAATAATAATAAAAAAACGCGTTAAATATTAAGCTTTAAAAATTTAATATATAAAATATAATTATATATAATAAATCCGAAATAAATTCACGTTTTAATATATTATAAATAACTTTATTAAAAGTAATGTTTTATAATTTATATATTATTATAATATAATAAATAATAAAAGGAAATTTTTTTTTTATATAAATATTATAATTTATATTAAAGTTTTATTATACGCGTTTTATAAGAATTATTAATTTACTTTAAATATTTTAAAATAAATTATTAAAAAATAAAATAAAAGGTAATTTAATATAATTATTTTAAGTTATTATAATAATTAAAGGAGAATTTTCTTTTATGTTAAATTTTTTCGTTTAAAATATATTATAAATAATATTACGTATGTTATTATAAAAGTTAATAATTTATTAAACATTATATATTAATATAATTTTATAATTAATATATATAGGAAATAATTTAAATAAGTTTTTAATTATTTTAAACTTTATATTTATAGCTTTTATTTTAATATTAAAAGCGTTAATAATAATAATTAAGTTATTTAAAATTAACATATATTATTAGTTGTATTTATTTATATAAATTTTAATAAAGTAAAGTTATATTATAATTATAAAGCCATTCATTTTTTTTTAAAAAAGCTTTATAATATATTTTAACGTTAATAATTTTTATAATATAATTAAAGTTTTAAATATATAAAGTTTAAATAAAGTTTAATAAAATAAAGCTTAATTCTTTTTTTTTAACGTTAAATAATTAATAAAAAAATAAAACGGTTAAAAACGTGGTAAACGTTAAACTTAATAAGTTTAATTTTTAAAAAATGATTTTAAAGTAAATATAACGGTTTCGGTTTATTTATAATCCATTTATTTAAAATAAAAGTTTTTTATATTTTATTATACGTTTATAAGTATTACATTTAATTAAATATTTAATTAAACTTTTTATTTATTTTTTTAATTATTTATTAATAACGCTTTTAAATCCCTTTTTAAATTCCCGTTTATTTTTAATTTATTATAATAAACCTTTTAAAGCATTCATTATTTAATATTAAATAAAAAAAATATAGTTAAGTTAAAAACCTTAAATATAATAAATAAATAATTATAAAAAATCTTTTTTAATTATTATAATAAATTCCTTAACGATTTAAGCGTTTTTTTAATTAACGACTTTTTTTAATTTCCTTTAATATTTAATTATATTAATTAAATATAATTTATTAATGCCGTTATTACCGTTAATTTAAATTAGAAAAAACGGTAATATCGTTTTTTATTATAAACCTTATTAAAAATATTTTATTATTATATTAAAGGTAATTTATTATTTAATATTAAAGGTATTTTTAACGTTTATTAATATATTATTAACGTTATAATTTTTTACGATACTTTTATATAATTACTTTTAATAATTAAAGAAATTAAAAAACTTATAATTATATCGTTTAATATATTAAGTTTAATTATAATTTACATTAATATCTTTATAATTAAAAAAATTAAAAAGCTCTTTCTTTATTTTTAATTTTAAAACTTAACGTATAAACTTATATTAATCCTTTAAAATTATATTATTTTAACTTTTAAATTTACGTTTATATTTATTTTTAATAATTATTTCTTCCTTTTTAATTACCTTTTTATAATAATTATTATTATAATTTAAGTAATAATTTTAATATTAATTAAAAGTTTTTATATATATATTAAAACGGGTATTATTAACGGTTAATAATTTCTTATAATTTTAATAAAAATAATTAAAAAAAAGCTTTATTTAATAAAAGTTATTAAATTATATATAAAAAAGAATTACTTTATATTAAAAAAAGTAATATAAAACTTAAAACTTTATAAAAGGTTATTAAATATTTTAGTTTTTTAAATTATAAGAAATAAAGTTTTAATTTTATAAAAAATAAAAATAATTTATATTTTTTATATATTATAATTTATATAAGTATTTATTATAAATTAACTTAGTTTATTAAATCTTTTTTTTACTTTTTAAATTTAAAACATATATATAAAACTTAAATTAACGGTAGTTTATTAATTATATTATATAATTATTTTCTTATAATAAAAAACTAAAAAGAAAGTAAAAAATCTTTTATATAAAATAATCCTTTTTTTTAATTAATTTATTTATTAATTTAAATATAAATAATAACATTAAATTTTTATTAAAAACATATAATAAGATATTTTTTATAATATTTACGTACGTTATAATAAAAGTTTTACTTTTATTATAATATTTAACGGCGTAAATAATAATAGTTTATATATTAATATAAAACGAAATATTTATATTTATTAATTAATATAATATTATAAAGGAATTATATTAATTTATAAACGTATTATTACGTGTTAGTTTAAAATTCCACCACTTTTTCCCGTTTTTTTATTTTAAAGTTAATTTAACTTGCTTTTTTATAAGGAAATTAAAGTAACATTTTAACTTTAATTTAAGCTTACTTTTAACCGTAATTTACTTTGCTTTTTTTTTATTTACCCAAAAATAATATTATATAATATAATAATATTTTTAAATATAATTTATAATGCTATTTAATTATTATTAAATTATATTAATGTAATAAACCTTTATTTAACTAGAGTTACATTAATAAAATTACGCTTTATATAAGGGGTATATAAGTATACTTATTTATCTAAGTACTAGGGGTTTTAATTTAAGGGTAATAGTATATATATATAAATAACAATAAAAGTTATTAAAAAAGACGTAATGTTTTTTTCTTTATTAATAACAAGAATTAATAATAAACTTAAATTGAAAGCTATATAAAGGAATAATTAATTATATAAGAAACCTTTTAATTTATATCCTTTCTTATCCTTTATACATTTTATACTAAATTAAAGTAATTAATATCTATTTAATCCTATATTAAATTAAAATAATTAATATCTATCTAATCCCATACTAAATTAAAGTGATTAATATCTATTTAATCTTATATGGGATTAAAATCCCTTTAATTTATGTTATATAATCTTATTAAACCTAAGTTCCTTTAACTTATTCCTTTATTTTATTAGGCCTTATTTATAGCTTTCTATATTAGTTTATAATATTATCCTTTTTTTTTAAAATCTTTATCTTAAAGATTCTTAATAAATTTCCTTCCTTCCTTTTATTTCTAACAAAATATTAAATGTTTAAAAATCATCTTATCGTTCTTATTTTAATCAACATTTATAACATAACGCTTAAGCTAACTACATTATTTAATATAAAATTAAAGTTTTTTTTTATTCTTACTACGATTTTTAATCTTTTCTTTATTTTATGTCCTAAGGGATTTTTTTTTATAATAATTATACTTAAGTTCTTTTTTACTGTAATAATTAATTTACTTTTAAACTTATATCCTTTATTTAATAAATTAAGGACGCCAAAGATAAATTTAAAAAGGAACATTAAGCCGTTAAGGATTATTTTATTAACTTTTAAATAAAACTTTAAAAAACAATCATAAAGCTACAACATTTTCGTCGTTAAAAAGATATTCTTAAAAAACGAGGTTTTAAAATTCTAAAAAAGGGGTACAATCTGGATTGCCTAGAAAAAGTGGAGGCCAAAAAACAACAAGTAAAAACAGAAATTACCGCCGCTTCCGCAATCAACCCTTTCGCTAGTTTCTTCCTTAAAGGAATAAATTTTAATTTATTACTAATAATTAATCTAAGTTTTAACGATAAAAGTCCTTAAGTAAAAACTTTACACGTTTATTCTTTAAATGTTTAATTAATTCTTATATGTTATTTTCCTTTATATAATTTAATTATTTAATGAAGTATTTAAGCTAATTATTATTAATCTTAAAGTTTTATATAGCTTTAATATTATATTTTTTATTTTAGTTTTCTTTTATTTTAAGATTGGTTTTAAGTGGCGCGTTTTTTGATGTTAATTTAAGTAAGGAAATGTATTTAATAAAGTGAATCCTTATATTTTTTAATAATAATAATTCGTAGTTAAATTTAGATAACACTTTTTTAACCTTAAATAGTTTAAGTTTTTTATAGTTAAGCTTTTTGTTTAATTTTTTCGTTTATATCTATAGTATGTTTTTTGTTGCATTTTATTTTTATTGTAACAAATAAACCTTATTTTCTTCTCGAAGAATTAATCCCTTAATCCTTTTAAAGTTATAATATTTAATCATCTTATCCTATAGGAATTATAGTTTTTTTTGTAGGTTTTAATGTAGTTTCTTTATTTTTATTTTAAAGGTTTTTATTTTTAGAGTTAATGTAATAATGTAAATGTTTTCTTATTTATTTTTTCTTTCCTCCTTGTCTTAATTTCCTGTCTATATAAAGCTTCGTAAAGTAAAATTATTATTTACTTATTAACTAATGTATTATAACTAAACTAACTTATTAATAACTATCCTACCTAGTTATTTTATTATTAATTAACATATATCCTAAAATATTACTCGATAATTTAATTTAAACACTCCGTTTAACCGTTTAATTACAAGTAGTTTAAAATAAAAAGTTTTTATTTCATTCCAATTCTTTTAATAAAAGTCTTCCAAAACTTAAAGGTAAAAAGCTTATCTCTATCTAACGTAATTTCTTACGGTAATCTATATTTACTAAAAACTTTTCGTAAAAAAACGTATATAAGTTATTCCGTTATACTAGATTTTTAATATAAAATAAAGTACACATATTTAATAAGTTAATTAATAATTACCCAAATATTATCATATTTAACAAATATTATAAAATCCTTTAACTTAAATAACTTCGTAATAAAATCCTAAACTATCTTATCCCATAATATATTTAATATTTCCATTAATTAAAGTAATTTATAAAGCTTATGTTATTTTACCTTAATTTTATTACATTATATATATTTTTTAAGTACTTTTTTAATTATTTAATGTAATCCGGGAAAGTTATAATCCCTTAAAAATTATATTATAATTTTATAAATTCCTTAATATCTATAAAATGGGTACTTATAATATTCTTTAATGATTTCTTTTTATAATGTTTTTAATATATACATTTTATTATTATAGGTTAAAATTCTTTCCTTATTTAAGAACCTTTCTTATTTTTCTTATATTATAACTTATTAGAATCATTATATCTCTTCTAAATCAGTAATTATTTTATATAGTTTTAATGCTCCCTTAAAGGTCTCCTAAAATATTTAACTATTTTCTTTTTAAATTCTTAAGCTGTATTTTTATAATTAATTAAAGGTATTAGCTTAAATATTTATTTTTTTTTTAACATAATAAATACGAAAGTTAAAATAATCTAACATATTTTTTTTCCATCTCCACTATTTTAATAATAGTTCCCTTATCGTTATAAAGGTTTTAAGGTTATTATAATTTAAAAAAATTAACACTAGTTTTTTAATTTCTACTAAATATAGTTTCTAATGTTTTAATCTATTAACTATAATTAGGAGTTTTTTATTATATATTTAATATTATAGTTTAAGTTTTTAAAATAATTTTAAGTAATAAACTATTAAGTGTCATTTTTCATTTTTTTTTAATTATTTTAAAATCCCTTCACAGCCTATTTTTAAGGTATCAACATGAAGTCTTTTTTTTTTATCTAAATTAAGTAGTATGTAAATTAGTGCGTTAACTAATACTTTTTTTAATTTCTGAAAAGCTTTTCTTACTTTTTTAATAAACTTAAATGGTAAGTTTTCCTTTTTTATAATGTTTATTATTAATCTTATTATATCGTTAAAGCCTTTAATTATATTTCGTATAAAGTTTATAAATCTATAAAATAATTAAATATTTATAATAAATTATGGTTCTTTTCATTCTTTAACTTATTTAATTTTTCCTTTTTAAATTTAGATATGATTTAGCGTAATGGTATATTTTAAGAAATTTACGTTTTATTTTTTCTATTAACATTTCTTAAGTTCGATTAAAATTTTATGCTTTAAGAGCTTCTAAAGGACCTTTTTTTATTCTTTAAATATTCCTTATAAGTTTTTAAATATATTAAAATGTCGTTAATAAAAATAAAAATAAATTTATTAAGATATTCTTAGAAATAAATTTCTATTATATACTGGAAAGTTGTTAGTGTATTTATAAGTTTTTATAGTATTATTAGGAACTTAAAATGACTAAATGGTGTTTATATTACTGTTTTTTATTCTTTTTTTTTTACCATTTATATTTTATAAAATCTATTCTAAACGTTTAATATAGTAAAGTACTTTACTTTATAGATTTATTTTATACCATATTTCTATCGTGGTAAGGTATATTTATTTTTTATTATAATGTTATTAAAGTGTTAATAATCTTAAACAATTTAATATTAAGGTTTTTTTTTTTTATTAAGTTTCGGTATTTTATTTAACTTAAGTTTAAGTACCATTATACATTAATATCTAGCTAATAACTTTAATATTTTAAGAAATCCTTTCTCTTTTAAGTTTTATACCCATTTTTTATATGTTTTATATTATTGTTCTTTTAACGGTACATTTGTTTAATCTTTAAGTATTTTCTTTTTTTAAATGGAATATAGTGGTTAAACATTATATGTTCTAATAATCCATCTAAAATTAGCTGATTCTCCTAAAAAACCTATCGGAAATCTTTCCTATACTCCTCTAATATTAAAAATATTCTATTTTACTTTTCTTTTTATAAAAACATATATACTTTAATTGTTTCCTATAGTTATTTATATGTTA
Source organism: Hypoxylon sp. NC1633 (assembly GCA_022984935.1). NCBI lineage: Eukaryota > Fungi > Ascomycota > Sordariomycetes > Xylariales > Hypoxylaceae > Hypoxylon > Hypoxylon sp. NC1633. Next base: position 15,579 of record JAJLYQ010000114.1, read on the forward strand.
ATAGTTTATAAATTTTACGTTCGTCGGGTTTCTTTCAATTTAAAATGGCTTAAACTTTTTAATTTTCTAGTTTTCCTTATTAAATTTTATTTGTTAACTAGTCGATTTAAAGGTTGTTAGCTTTAAACTATAGTTTTTTAAAAATAACTTTTTCATCCTTTATATTCACTATATTAAATTATATTTACTCTTTATAACTATCGATAAATATTATAAAATTTATAGTTTTTCTTTATATTATTCCGTTGTTATAAGTTACAATTAATTTATCTAAATTTATATAAGAATAAACTGTTTTTTTGTTTTTATATAATACCTTATATTTATTAATAATCCTTAAGTATATATAATTAATCGCTGCTATTAAATTAATTAAAGCTTAAATTTTATTTCCATTTTAAGTTATTATAACCTTAAATAAGTTATTTTAACCTGTAATTAATTTAAAAACTTTCTTAGCTTTTTAATTAATTCGCTGTTTTTTAAGCAGTTACTTTCGTTATTTTTTATCGTTTGTATTAAAGTTATATTTAGTTTTTTTAAGGCTTCTTAATAATCCCTTTTTAACGCTTTTATAATTATATCTTCGTTTTTAAAGCTAACTTATTTAGTTACCTTTTCCTGATGTTTTTTCCAGGCTTTTACCTTTTACACTGTATAAACTTTACATAAGTTATTTTTATAATTTATTTATATCGTTCATTAGTAAATATAGTTTTATAATTAATTAATAAATAAAGTTATTTTAATTATTTTTAAGCTTATTATTTTTATTATAATGTTCTTTATTTTATTATATTAATAAACCTAATTATTATAACTTAACCATAATTTATACTTAACTTTTTCTAGCATATAATACAAATAATAATTTAAGTTACAGGATACTTATAAGATTTTTTTATAATCTTTATACTCCAGGTTTTAAATCCCTAAGATTTTTGATTTAAACCTTATATAGGTTTTAATATAAAGGTATTTATTTTTATATATATTAATTTCTAAATAAAGATAATTATTTAAATCCTTTTTCTTAAACTTATAGTTTTTAATATATTTAAACATTACATTCGTGTAAACTTTTTTATAAAAATAAATACTTTCTAATAGTTTTTATAACTATTATAAGCTAATAAATAATCGAAAATAAGGTCTTAAATAAATAAATGTTAAAAGATGTTATTGCATTTATTTGTAGTTATTGTTTTCTTTTTTATCCTTTAATTTTTTTATTATTTATTCTAACTTTTTATTTTAAAATTACTACGGCATCTTAATATTATTTTTATACTACCTTTAACATATTAATTCCTTTTATTTTTTTTTATAAATCTTTTTAATTTATTTAAATTTTTTGTAAATTTTATAAGTGTCGTTTATTAAGTTAAAATTGCTGGGCTTATATAAGGATGGTTCTTAGTTTTTATATTTCTAAAGCTATTTTTTTATACTAGGTGTTTTATTTTTTAACTTTTCGTTATTAAGAAAAATTCTTAAGGTGATGTCTTTATATAAGTTATATAAGACTAATATATAATATATGTATTTTTTAAAAATAACTTCCTAGCTTTTTTCTATAATTAAGTGTTAAATATATGTTTATAAATATTAAAAGTAAACAGGTATTTCTTTATAAATACATCTGTCATTATTATTATCTTTTTTTTTATTATTTAAAAGGAAATAATTATTACCTTATTTATCCAACAAATAAATCTAATAGTTATTATTATAACAGTTTATTTAATTTGTTAACATATAGCTTATAGTCTTAATTATTATAACTTTAACTCCTATTATAGTATAGGCCTTAACTGCTGGTTTTAGTATTTTAAGCTATCGTTAAAGGCTTTTATATTTATTTTTATAATGTTTTATTTTTTAACAATTATAATATTTAATTATGTTTTTATTTTTCTTGTTATTTATAACTTTATTAACGTTTATAAGTTTTAAATAAGTTCTGTAGAACATATTTAGTTTTATTCTTTTTTATCCTTAATTAACTTAGTAATTATTTTTTTTATACGTCTTTCGTTAAAAGGTAAAGTTATAGTTGTTAATTTTAATTATTATAAGAGTATACTTTTTAAAGGTAGCTAGTTAATTAACTTTATATAATTCTTTCTTAACATTAAATTTTAATCCTTTAAAATAAATTAATATAAGTCCAGCGTTTATAATAATAATATAAGTTATTAACTGCTTAAATTCCGCTATATAAGCTACTATAAATTTAGTTTATACTAAAGACATTATTTATTACTTTACCATTTAATTCTAATTTAAGTCCTTAAACCAATTAATAATCTTTTATTCGAAATTTATATAGTTCTTAAACATTTCTTTAATCTTTTCTCTTTATTCTTTGTTTAATTTTTATTAATTTATAATGTAAGGCTTATATATATTTAAAGCTTTCCCTTTAAATATTTAATTAATATACTTAATTTTAACGTTATTTATCGGGATTAATACTTAATAAAACTTAAGAAAAACTCTTATTTAAGTTAAAAACCTGTAAGGTGGTTTTTTTTTATTATATATAAGCAGGTTTAATTTAAACCTTTTTAGTCTTACCATTACTAGTTAATACGTTAAAGCTAACGCTAAAAATGGCTGATTTTATTCCATTCTGGTTATAACGGCTACCTTTAATTCTTAAATATAATAAAGGAATTAATTTTTTTCCATTTATTCTTAAATTCTTTCTTGGTTGAAATTATTATACTTTAAAGTGAAATTAATAAGTTATTATTACATTAAAGTAAATTATACTTATATATTAACCTGTCTTAAAGTATTAACCATATTGTTAATATATTAAAATATGTTTTTAAGTGGCAGTAAATTTAATATCGTTAATAACACTTATTATATTAATTGTTCATTATTTAATTTTTTATTACTATTATTCTTATTATTAAAGTTTTTAATAATTCTTATTAATAATATAAGTTTTAAATTATTAAGTTTATTCTAATTCTAATCCCAGTAAATTTAAAATAAAAATACGTTAAAATCTTATAAATTATCTTCGTTTATTACGTAATTATTTTCTTTTTATAATAAGCCGATTATTAATAATAATAAAACTATAGCTAAATTAATCATGCCACATTTAACTGTATAATTATATTAATTAAAGAGCTTTTAAAATGTAACAAACCTTTACTTAATTAAAATTATATTAATAAAGTTATACCTTATATAAGGGGTATATAAGTATGTTTACCTGTTTAAACATTAAGGGTTTTAATTTAAAGGTAACAATATATATATATAAATAACAATAAAGGTTATTAAAAAAGATATAATGTCCTTCTTTTTATTAATAATAAGAATTAGCAATAAATTTAAATTAAAAGTTATATAAAGGAATAATTAGTTACATAAAAAACCCTTTAGTTTATATCTTTTTTTATTCTTTATATATTTTATATTAGATTAAAGTAATTAATATCCATCTAATTCCATACTAGATTAAAGTAATTAATATCCATTTAATCCCATATTAAATTAAAATAATCAATATCCATTTAATCCCATACAGGATTAAAATTCCTTTAATTTACATCATATAATCTTACCAGACCTAAGTTCCTTCGACTTATTCCTTTACCCCACTAAACCTTATTCGTGGCTTTCTACGTTAATCTATAACAATTAATTTTAAAAAAATTAACGTTAAAAAAATTATTAATATTACTTTAATTAATTTTATTAAGTTTAAAATTTATAATAATTATATAATAACCTTATATTTTTATAAAATAATCCCGGCTTTTTAATGTTATAATATTTAACCTTAAAATATTTAAAAATTAACATAAATTATAATTATAAAAGCTATTATAATTTTACCATTTAAATTACGTTTAAAAGTTTTTTATATTAAATTTTTTACGTAAAATAATATCGTAAAAAAGCTTTATTTTACGATAAAAATGTTAAGTTATAATATAAGGATTTTTATATAATAATTTACGTAATAAAAATATACGTAAAAGCTTTAAAAAAGTTTTTTATTATTTAAATTTAAATATATACTTATATAAATTTTATTAATGTAAATTAATAAAATTAAAGGTTATAAAAATATTTAATATATTAAAGTAATATATAAATGCTTTACATTTTTTTTATTAATGAAATTAATAAAAGTAAATACCTTTTAAAACGTTAATAAATTAAGTAATATAGTTTAATATAATTTACATTTTAAGTATATTTAAATTTTTTAATATAATAATTAATTGTTTTTTTATAAACGAAGTTTAATAACTTTTATATATATAATACTTATTATTTAATTAAGTTTATTAATGTATTAATATATTAAATATAATATAATAAAAGCTATAATAATAAATAAAATACCTGTTATATTATTTTATAATATATTAAATATAATTTTAATAATTAACGGTTTATTATTAAAAATATATAAAATTATTTACTTCGTTAAAATATAATAAAAGGTAAACTAAAAATAATAAAACTTAATTATAATTAAATTCGTTTATAAACGTTTTCCGGATAAACGGTATACGAAATTAATGCGTTTTTTATAAATTATAATAAATATTAAAAAAGGTAAAAATAAAGCTATTTAAAACGAAAAAAACGAAGTTATTTATAAAAAAATTAAAAATATTTATATTATAATTAATATATTTTATAAAATAATTAACATTATTATTATTTATATTATAATTAACGTAGTTTTAAAACTAGTTTAATTTAAATATATTAATTAAAAGGTTTAAAATAATAACCTTATTATAAAAGCTTTTATTTTTTTCTTTAAGCTTATTAAAAGTTAAACTTATATTAATAAAAATGTTTCCGTTAATTTTTTTTATTTTTTAAATATTAATATTATTTAAAACGGTGTTATTTTTTAAAAGTTAAAAAAAATTACCTTTATATAAAATAAAGTTATAATATTTAAAATAATAATTTAAAAGATATTATAACTATTATATTATTATATATTAATAAACGTAAAATTTTCTTTTAAATTAATAGAATATTTATAACGTACTTTTTAAGCTAAAAAGTTATAATAAAATAATATTTAAATAATAAAGTAATAAAAAAAGCTTATTATAAACCTTTTTTATATCGTATAAAAATATATTATATAATTATAATATTTATATTATTAACTTTAAATTTATATATTTTAATATTAATAAAATAAAAAAAATTATTAATAAATTTAACGTATTATAAAAACGTTAATAATAATATAAACTTAAATAATAAACAGTTTTTTTAAAAGTTTAAACGGTTTTAAAAAAACTGGAACCTTTTTAAAATTTAAATAATTTACGATAAAATAAAAAAAAAGATTATTTTATTCTTTCTTATCGTTTTTAAAATAATATTACTTATAAATGCCATTTTTTAACTTAATATTAAATTAACGTTTTTTATATTAAAAATAAAACTTTATTATTTTTACTTTTAACGTTTAATTAAATTTCCGTTTAATAATAAAATTTACTTTATTAATAAAATATTTTTAATTATTACTATTAAAAATAAGTGGGGCCTTTTTAAAGGATTAAAATAATATATTTAAAATTATTTTATTATAATAAAAACATTTATAACCTTTAATAATTAAAACTTAAGTCCGAAAATAATTAATAATACGTTTATTATAAATAATATTAACATAATTTATAACTATAAATTATATTTAAAAATAACCCCGAGTTTTATAACTTAATTTTAAAAATATAATATAAAGATAATTTATTTATTTTTAACTTTAATTTATTAAACTTTATTTAAATTATAAATAAAAGTAACAGTAACGTTAAAATGTTTTAATAAAAAGTGAAATATACGTAATAAAGCTTAAAATAAAATGAAAATTAAACGGAATATAATTATATATAATATTAATATTACCTTTAATAATTTATTAATTTATTAAATTTAATAACGTAAATATTTATAAAACCTTTTCATTATATTATTATTTAACATAATATTATTATTAAATAATAGTTCGTTTAAAGTAAACTTTTATTGTAATTAATATATTTATAATTACATAATTATCTTTAGTATATATTTCATTAAAAAATTAATAAATAACATTATAATATTTATTTCCATTAATATATATGTTATTATAATTAAATATATTTTAAAATATATTAATATAATATTTATAAAATTAATAATATTATATATAATATTTAATGTTATTAAATAATATAAAAGGTAAATTATATTATAATATTTATTTATTTAATTAAACTGTTTAATATTTTTCTTTTAATAATATTTATTATAAATTTAAAAGTTTAAGTAATTTATATTAAATTAAATATTATATAAGAATTAAAGGTGAAATTAAAAATGTAATATATAAACATATTTATATAAAAAAGGAATTTATATAATGAAATTAATATAAATAAAAGAATAAAGGAAAGAAAAAATAACTTTTAATATTTATGTTAAATATTATAAAGCTTAAATAAAATAAAAAAAACAAGCTTTAATTAATTACATTATTTTAACGTTAATATATAATAGGTTATAATAAGTAATAAACAATTATATAAAATTTCCTTATTACGTTTTATTAATTTCTTACATAATACTTGTAATTTCCTTATTAATTTTAACGTAATTAAATAAAAGTTTTAACGTAAAAAGACTTCCGGTCGAATTATAATTAAATAAAAAAAATTTAAAATTAAATAATTATATAATTTAACTTTTATTTAAATTTAAAATTATTTAATTAAGTTTTTATAATATTATTATTAATAAAAAATTAATATTAATTTATATATTATATATTAATAACTTTATTTTTTTAATTTTAAATATAATTATATATTTAAATAATTAAATAAAATTATTAAAAAATATATTATTAAAGTTTTTATATATAAAATTTATTTATATTTAATATATTTATATAATTATATAATTATTTTATTTTAATATAAATTTACTTTAATTTATTATTATTAAAAATTAAAAAATATAATATTAATTATTTTAATAAGCTTAATTTATTTTTTTAAAATACGCGGTAATTACGTTAATATATAATTACATTATTATATATATATATAAAGTTTAAACTTAAAACTTTTAAAAAATATAATTTAAAAATATTAAATATAAAATTAACTTAAAATATATATTATAATATTTTTATTAATAAAACTTTAAATAATAATAATTAAAAAACTTTATATTTTAATAATTACGTATATAAATAAATATATATTAAAATTATTTAATAATTATATATATATTTATTTTTAATAGTTTTTTTAAATTTAAAATCGTAAAATTATATTTTTTATAATTAAAAAAGTTATATAATATATAATTAAATTAATAAATTAAATTAAAAACCTTTAATTTAAAACGCGGTTATATTTTATTAAAAATTAATTAAATATAATACAATTAATTTATAAAGTTTTTTTAATAACTTTTAATATTTTAAATATTATTTAATAATAAAGTTTTATAATATAAATAAAATTATTTTAATATTAATATATTATTAAAATACATTAAAACGCGTATATAATTATTAAAACGCGTACGTAACTTTTAAATTAAATACGTATTTATTAAAATTAATTATAATAATTTATAATATTATATAAAATAATTAAAAATAAGTTTTAAAAATATAAAAAAAAGGTTATTATAATTATTAATAAAAATATAAATGTAAAATATAAAATATAAATGTAAAATATAAAATATAAAATATTAAAATAAAAAAAACTTCTTTAAATTTTTTTAATTATAACTTTATAATATTTTAAAAAAAAATTTAAAACGATTTAATTAATTAAATATAAATGTAATTAAAAAAGTATAAATATTTACGAAATTTATAATTTAAATTTATTAAAATAAAATATTAAAGTTTATTTTTTATATTTCAAATTTAAATTAAATTTTAAAAAACTTAAATACGTAAATTTATTTATATATTTAATTTTAATTATAAATATAATAACGAATATAATTCGTTATAAATAAACGTAATTTATTACTTTTTAAAAGAGTGATACTAAATCCGCAGTACGACCTCGCTCAATCCGCAGTACCCCGCCCAAGGTTTTTCCGCAACTTTTCCGCGATACATGTCACGTTTCCGGTCACATCTCCATCAATACTGATGCTGCGGCATCGTATCCAGAATCAATAAATTGCTGAGAAAAAGGGCAAAATTCCAGTCCAAAGCGCACTACGACAGGCCCTCATTTGACCAAGCTATTCGAGTTGATCTTTGATTTGGATGTATATGCTGTTAGGGGTGCCAAGGCCTCAAATCGCGCTAAGTTTACCACATCCAAAAGACCTCATACTTCAATCAATTCAACCATCAATAGCTCAATCAAAAGAAGTCGCAGAATGTTGCGACAAGGCTTGGAATTTTTGCCATTTTTGATACATATTTCTAAAGATTTTTTCCTGTTCGAGTATGTCCTATCCAAGTATAGGTGATTGATAGAAGTGGCTGCAGCTATAAGCTATAAAATAAGGTTTTCCCGGCATTGAGGACAGCTCAACCTTTCAATCCAGAACACCACATCCCTCAGACAATATGGTATGATGCGATTGGCATCATTATTTTGCTGATTTTCCAATGAACATCATGGTGTTTTTTGCGAAGCTGTAGACCCAGGTTTCGTTAAGTTATTGAAAGATATTGTAAAAAGTACCGGAATCGAGCCGGAAAAATTCAGGGAAAAAAACCGGGGTACTGCGGATTAAGCGAGGTGGTACTGCGGATTTAGTATCACTCTTTTAAAATTTAATTTAATTATTTTAAAACTTTTTATTAAGTTTTTAATAATAAAATTAATATATATAAAAGTTAATTTATTATAATATAAATAATTTTATAATATTTATTAATATTTTATTTTTATAATTTTAAATATAATTAAATTTAAAAGTTATATTAAATATATAATATAAAAAAATAAAAATAATAATATAATATAAAAATTTAAATTATTAAACGTTAAAAGTTTATAAATAAAAGTAATATTAAATTTATAATATTATTTCGTTTAATTTATAATATTTTAAAAAAGCTTTTTAATTAAATTAATTTTTATACGATTATTTTATATTAAATTTTAAATTTAACGCGAAATTTAAAATTTACGTAATTAATTCTTTTTAAAAACGATATTACATTAATATTATAATATTTAATTTAAACGTTATAATTATAAAACAAAAATTAAAATAAACGACGTATTATTAAAACGTAAATACGATAATAACGGCTTAATTTAAATAAAAAATACATAAAATAATAATAATAATAATAAAAATAATAATAATAATAAAAATAATAATAATAATAAAAATAATAATAATAATAAAAATAATAATAATAATAAAAATAATAATAATAATAAAAATAATAATAATAATAAAAATAATAATAATAATAAAAATAATAATAATAATAAAAATAATAATAATAATAAAAATAATAATAATAATAAAAATAATAATAATAATAAAAATAATAATAATAATAAAAATAATAATAATAATAAAAATAATAATAATAATAAAAATAATAATAATAATAAAAATAATAATAATAATAAAAATAATAATAATAATAAAAATAATAATAATAATAAAAATAATAATAATAATAAAAATAATAATAATAATAAAATAATAATAATAATAATAATAATAATAATAATAATAATAAAATAATAATAATATAAAAATAATACAATAATAAAAAAATAATAATAATAAAAATAATAAT
>JAJLYQ010000115.1:0-24396 GCA_022984935.1 Hypoxylon sp. NC1633
AACCCTAACCCTAACCCTAACCCTAACCCTAACCCTAACCCTAACCCTAACCCTAACCCTAACCCTAACCCTAACCCTAACCCTAACCCTAACCCTAACCCTAACCCTAACCCTAACCCTAACCCTAACCCTAACCCTAACCCTAACCCTAACCCTAACCCTGGTTCTGGTTCTATTTCTAGCCCTAACCCTAATCGGAGTAACTCAATTAATGCGCGCCACCAAGCTCATCTTGAGACCTTTCACCACTTGGCAATGCATGAACCCTTCCGTAGCCCCAGATCGTCATGAGTCCTCCTCAGCTAGATGCAGACCGTGCATGTGGAATACGATCTGTGGACTCATGCTTGTAGTTTCACATCGGAAGCTCTAATCCCTGTTCCGAGCATGTACGTGCCCTTCCCCATCCAGTTCATGTTGGCAGGCTTAATGTATTAATTGCTGTCAATTCCAACTACTGATTCATAATCAACGTGCCCTGCCGTATCGCCTCCAAGTTCTCTCAGTTCATCGCCCAGTATCATCCTATACTTTCACCTGAGAGGTATAGCGTAGGTATAGCTACACCAAAGGTGCGGAAAGTAGGTACAGCCGAACAGCTTACAATCCTCATTCTCAGGGCCACTCATTCGTCAACTCCTTTGCTGACCGTTTAGTCGAGCACAGGCCCGGTGACTCTTCGGCCAGTGTCCACAGTCAAGGCACCCCCGTACGATATGCGAACTCTGCGAACTGCTTGCAAGTGCCCAGATAGCGACGGTGACAGCGATGGGCACTCGCTAGTCGTTCAAATAGGGTTGCAATCGATTGCAGACAATCAGCCGACGTCCTTGAACACTCGACAGTCAGCGCAGGGTGTCGCGGAGGAGAAGGGCCCTTTACATATGGACGGATTGCAACATTGGCTACCAAACCGCCAGATCGACGAGAGCACAAATCAGGAGACTCTCGGACGCCGGTTCAACCTTGTGTACGATGGCTCGTATGATCGGCAGATGCTCGTGGGCGACCGGACGATGGCTCACCCGCACTATTTGGCCAAGTTTTGCGAGAACCTAAGCAAGCTCGCTTCACACCAGGCATGGCTTGCGCAGCCCGGAGCGATGGCCGTATGCCTGCAGTACGTTGTCAAATGCCGTACCAATGACCAGCGCCAGATTCCGTGGCCAAAGGAGAATCACACGACAGATAAGTTCTTCGATGTCTTCCATGTAGTAACCGACACCTTCCAAAATGGCACCATGACTATTACGAAACTTCACGACGAGGTTGAACGGCAGATGAAAATATCGTCCCCTTATTCGCGCATCTTCAGGACGATTGAGAATCTGGCTTTTGACGACTCGATCAGACCACTCCGTACGCGTGAAAATTTGGACGACCCGTATATCATAACAACGGAAGATGTCATGTGCCTCCTCAAGGCGCTGGACCAGGGGACCAATGTCCACAGCCTTCCGCCATATCATCAAGCAGGGTTCTTTCTGGCCGCCCCCTCGCCTTGTCCACCAAGTTCCAAACTTTTACCTGCAGACGAGAAGCTGGCACCTGCAGGTCAGCAATCAATGCATACACTGGCAGGGGCAGGACAACGACTCAAAGTCGCCACCCGCAACGCCAGAATCCATACTGACCTAGGACATCAGTCCTGGGGGGGAGCGGACCTCATTGATGGCGATGATGACTTCGTGAACGTGGATATGCAAGATGCTCTTATGGGTTCGGGGTCTTCTATGGACATGGCATCTCCCACGAATATGTGGGATGATCCTATGGATATAGACTGTCCCATTGGTTTGGATTCTCCGGAGGACGTGGGAGGTTCTCCTATGGATATAGATACCCCTGTTCTGCCAGACAACCATGAAGAGGCAGAGTACGCGAGGTTTATGAGCTTACGTTAGTGTACAGATGTGCTGGTACTGGCGGTCAAGTAACTGTCAAATGGAAGTGGCAAACCTCAACGATTGGTATTGAGGATAGATAGTCCGAAATGTAAATGTATTACCTCAGAAATCGAGAGGCACAAAATTTGAGAATTTCTTCACCGTGATTATTTGCCTATTTTCGGTTTCGACTCCTGAGGGGATCCCCGCCGTTTCTGTAAGTGGAATACACCGTGGGCCCGAAATCATGCTTCAGCTTACCGGTACTGTAGAGCCGCCCCTTCGCATATGGCCACGCGCTAGACACGTCGAGGAAGACAAATAGATCGTGTATGGCACGACATAATACTTGCGTGCATCCCCTCCACGATGATACACCTATTGATGCGTTCCCGCGCGAAAAACTAAATGCCACGTAAACTAATGGTACATATTACTATTGTTGGATTTATCCTTAGTCGCGCAGATTTCAGGAGGATATTCCATGAAGTTCAGAACGCTCTTGAACGTGATGGCAGCACTGTAGACGCCTCCTCCTGACTAAGGGGTGGGTTGTTTCGGAATGCGGCTGTCGTGAAGGTTGGATTCAGCGGATCACCAAAGCCGGAACAGTAGGTTATCCTCGCCCAATTTATTCACCAAATGCAGTCAAGTCACAGAAGACTGTAAAAGAGGACATTTGGATTCGTTCCCCGTTCTCACTCGTCCGGTCCCTCATCGGGTCCATATTCGGAGGATGAGGTAATGGGACAGACAGGGGTGTATGTCACCACCCCGCAGTAAGCTGAGTTGGTACGTAGATGTACATACATACCTAGGTACTTAAGTCTTACCTGAAGATCTAGGATACACCAAGATAAGCAGACAACTCTGTTCTCGAAACACGTCAATGACTGTTCAGACGGCACACTATGCGATTACGGCGCTCTTTGGCAGCGTTAGCCATAAGCGACGTCGCGGGGCTTCTCGTGATACCTGGTCTGTCCCCGTATAAAGAGCAACTACACTTCACCTTGCCAACTGCCGACAAACAGAAATACGACACGACCCAACAGAGTCCCTTACGTCATCTGAGCGCCGGCCGTAGCAAGTTCAATGTTCGCGAGCAGAGCGAAAAGATATGTGACGCCGGTAGTCAACAATGGACCGGCTGGGTTCACGTATCGGACGAGAAGAACCTATTCTATTGTGAGTGGCATTCGTCGCGCTCTTCAGCCTACCGAAACTGATGAATTTCTACCTAGGGTTCTTTGAAAGCCGCAACGACCCCTCGAACGACCCCGTAGTGATATGGATGAACGGGTGAGGACTGGATCGGGTTGAAGAAGATGGATAGCGCTGACTCTATTGCCTGCCAGAGGCCCAGGTGGATCGTCCATGATGGGCTTGTTCTCCGAGATGGGGCCTTGCTTGGCCAACGACGACAACAATGGCACCTCCCGCAACGAGGACAGCTGGACAAACTTTGCTAGCGTCATTTTTATCGAGTGAGTGGCGACGAGCCCAGCCGATCAGTGTTGCGGAGGCTAATTCTGGCAGCCAACCTGCTGGCGTCGGCTTTTCCATGATCAGCAATTCGACGGTGGGCGGGCCTGATAACAAGCTGGAAGCTTCGCGAGATTTTGACAGGTTCCTATCTATTTTCTTCGGTGATGCGTTCCCGCAGTTCTCGCATCTGCCACTTCACATCGCCGGCGAGTCCTTCGGAGGAACCTACGTGCCGGGCTTCGTGGACTACGTCAGCAGAAGACAGCAGCTTGGTGTGCCGGGCACATTCGGTAACCTTATACGCTCCGTTACGCTCATCGACGCCGTAGTAGACATGCTCGGCTCTGGGCCTCTTGGGGAGTACGACCACATGTGCAGGTTCAACGAGCAGGGCAAGAATAAGCTGAAGCTCGGTTACGACCAGACCACGTGCCGCGAGATCGAGAGGGCGGTCCCCGAATGCGAGCACCTGAGCCGCCAATGCATCGAATCGTACGACGGGAACATATGCAGGGCAGCTTACGAGTTTTGCAGCGACAAGATCGATGCTTTCATCGACCCGCAACCCGGGGGACGCTTCCCGTACGACGATCGCTTAGTGTGCAACGGCACCGCTCCACTCTGTGGCCTAAACTGGTTCGACGACTACCTCAATTTACCTCGCGTCCAGCAGGCTCTAGGTCTTGGCCGCTGGAACTTCTCCTCCGTCAATTGGGATCTCAACAGTCGCTGGCAAGCCAGCAATGAGATCTTCATGCCTACCACACGGGAGCTGACTTACATACTGGACGAAACGCCCACGCGGGTATTGGTCCTCAACGGGAATAACGACATCGTGGTGTAAGCATCACCCACCCCCCCCCTACGACTTGAAAGATCGACGACTTACACGCATCCAGGAATACTGAAGGGCAGAAACGTGTTTACGACCAACAACCGTGGAGTCACCAGGCCAGATACAGGATGAAGACATTTTCCGGCTGGACATGGCCTTCCAGGTCGGGCAGGTTGAACATTGGCGGTGAATACAAGGCGGTAGACAAGCTTGCCTTTGTCTCCGTCGACGAGGCGGGACACACCTCGCCGGGCGACCAGAGAGAGGCGGTGGCTTTCCTGATGAAATGTTGGTTGGGCGTGGGTGACCCCAAGGCATGTCCTATCTGAGCCCCCTTCTACCCTGTCAAGCTTGGTCGCGGCGTCATCAACGGTCCCTACGGCAAGGCGATCCAAAAGTATGTTTGACTCTACTCTGATACTCAGACGACCAACTCGTACCTATCTAACGCTACCATATCTATCCTGCAATATTTGATGAAGATTTCCCCACAGTCCGTTATGCCATGACTGAATCTCGCCCCACTCCTTCACGGTCACGCTCAAGAACTTGAGCCAGCCTCCGATGATCAAGTCCGCGTAAGTCGCGGTCTCCCCCGCCAAGAACGGCCCTTTTCCGTGCTCGAGGGACCTGGCCAGTTCTCCCAGCGTCACCTTGAAACTCTCTAGCTCCCGCCTCCTCTCTTGGCCTCGGACAGTTAGCTCGTCCCAGCTCGTCCCGGTCCTCCTCTCGAATTCGGCCCTGGTCTGATCCGCAGTGGCCGGGTTGAGGGGCAGTCCGTGGGTGAAGAGGAGATGACCTGAGGTGAAGATGCGGTCTACCTGCGCGTTGAACGCGGCGTGCAGGCCTACCGTCGACGGCACGAAGAGCGGTGGGCCGTTTGGATATGTTCTGTCCAAATAGAGCGCGATGTCGAACGAGTCGCCGACTATTTGGCCGGTAGACTGGTCCTGAATGATGGGCAGCGTGTAAAACGGCTTGCCATCATCGAAGAAGCGCACGGGCGCAGCGTCGAGCTGCTTTCGCACCGATGACACCTCCGGCAGCTCGACCCATTGCGTTTTGTAGTTGACTCCCTTAAAGTTCATCGCGTACCTTGCAGGACATTAGCTCGCGATCAGATCATGTTCGGTGCCGGGTCCTGGACGCGCAGCTTACCGAGCCTTCCACGGATTGGGCGCAAAGCCGGTTACGGGCGGGCCGGACGCTATGTCGTAGAAGATGATATGGTGAGGGTCGGCCATTGTAAATGATTCAGTACCCTGCGAGGACTGACTGATGGGTCAGAGCGGAGTTGGGAGATAGCATGTACGTGTGTTTTCGTCTCCACTGATGAATTTTGTTACTCCTTTTGCTCTGTGGCTCCTGAATTGATAATACCATGATTTGTACGCCGCTCGCATTCTTATATTCCCCTTGACGGCCCCCGACGCTTCCCCTAACGTGCCCCCTGATATCGTGTACTTCGAAGCTTCATTGGTCACGTGTATGACGGTCATCATGATTCACTGTTCGTGCGCCACAGCCAGGTAGCAATCCGCTGATCTTGGCAAAGTGGCTTGCCAACCTTCTGCTTGGCGATACCCGCCTTTGGCTGCTGACGAGGATGCAGAACCCGATGATGATCGGCCTGGTCACCCAGTACCTAGAACAAGATGGTGTGCCAGGAACGCCACGTCGGACACTGCTCAGATCATGGCATTGCGGTCAAACGCGCCAGGTATGAACAGTGCAGTGCATCTCGGTTGTACCGACCACACCGCCGGACTGGCCTCAGGTGCAAGAGGGGATGCATCAAGGACATTAGTCCAGGCGGCCAAAGTCCCGAGCTGGAAATACTGCTGAAGAGTCATAGACACGTAAAGAACTCTCTGTCATTGTGTCCGATGAATGCATGGGTAGAAATGTACGCAGCTATATTCAATCAAATAGCTTGCTAGTCTCCTTCCGCAGTGGCATTAATTGAATCCCCGGCCGAGAACAAACGAGTCGTCTACCATTTCGCTCATCAACTGAGAGCGGGCAAAACCCAAATGATTCACCAGGGTAACACGCCGCCATCGAGGTCGATTATGCCATTCTTCTCAATATCGGTATCTCTCTTCCCCTGCACGATGTCTACGAGAGCTGCGGCAGGCTCCTTGGGGTCCCTTGCGCCTCCTTTGATACGCATCTCTCGGCCCTTTTCTCCTGTCAGATTCGTTACGCACCAACCCGGGTTGAAAGCGAGGACCCTGCAGCCCCACTCAGCAAAGTTGTAGCGGTGACAGGCCGCTAGCATGTTGAGAGCCGCTTTGCTCACGCGGTAAGCGTCGCCGCGGAGGTGATAGTACTTGTAGTTCGGGTCCAGGCGTTGGGTAACGGAACCTTGTTCGGACGAGACGTATATGACGTACGGCTTGGCCGCCTTCTTGAGGAAGGGCTCCAGAGCCTCTGTTACTGCCGCCTGGCCGATGACGTTAGCTTCAAACGACTGGCGGAGAGCGGTCGGGGTATCGATCTGCTGGTAGACCAGGACGCCCGCGTTGTTGATCAGCACGTCAAGCTTGCCGAATTGCCTCCCAACCTTCTCCTTCGCAGTATCGATAGACTTTTGATCGGTCACGTCTATCTGGACGACTGAGATCGTTCCCTTCAAAGAGCCATCATACGCCGACCGCATGTCATCCAAGGCCTTCTGGCCCCTCTCCGCCGACCTGCTGCCGAGTAAGATGTGAAAGTCTGCCGATGCATGTGAGAGAGCGACGACGGTCTCGTAACCTATACCGCTATTGGCGCCTAGCATTGAGGTAAGTCATTGGCGCAGGGTCACGGGCGATTCTTAACTTACCTGTGACGAGTATGATGGTTTTGTTGGATGCCATGTTGAACGTCACCTTATGCTGAATCTTTGATTTGGAGTAGCGAAGGACTAGGTCTTGGGAGTGTGAGGTTCTTTTCAATACACTAGTGTCCTTGATTTTCGAGCCAGGACGAGAACTAGAGGATGAGCAACGTGCTAAAGTCCGTTAAGTGCGGGCTTGCCGAATGTCTGCAGAACTCAGCATCGGACTTCTCCGGGCTTTGTACTTCTTCTCGTCCCGAAGGCCGAACCCATCGCTTGCGATGGGGTTTGTCTGTTACCCTCACAGCACTGCGACGAAGTCAGCAATGTCGGAACTCTACTGAATCCAGCAAAGCTTTGGTGACGAAGGCATTCCAAGCCCAGTATTCAGACCGTTATCGATCGAACGGCAAGCCAGATCCATGCAGCCCAGTTGCTCTAGTTCCCAGGGTATATCGACATAAACCTAGGTAGGGAAAAGTTGAGATAAGAAAGATATTTACATAGGCGGCGGCAAGTAAGTTGAGGTACCTAGGTAGGTACGTAGGCCACCATCGCAGAGACGACCGCAGCGAGTAGGCCGATGGCCGATTAAATCCACACCAGCCCGTTCTTCTCATGAAAGTGTGCCATATTCGAAATAGAAGCATCAGAAAGGAGGGGGGGAGGAGAAATCAGCGAAAGTAATCTCTGAAAAAGTCGGAAACACGGAGTTTAGCAAACAGGAGAAGAGAGGACATGGACAAGAAGAAGACAAGCACAGGGCCAGCACAAGAACGCATGATATCGTTTCAGTATCCGAGCTCCTTGCTCTAACTTGAAATCCAGGCCGTTTCTCTGCGCCTTCCGTAGTCCCCCAGTACGAGTGTTAGTGGTCTGCTCCATCGCGCCTATGTCTGTGCGAAGCTTCTGTATCTCCTCCTCCTTGTTCTGGATGCAAGCCAGGTCGGTAATTTTGCCAGGCTCCTCACCCATAAAAAGCTTACGGGGATAGTGGCGTCTTTCTTGCCGCTTTGTGCTTCGTAGACCTATTTTGTTATGTCCGAGAAATACATCTCTATGCCCTGGACCCACTCGGCTAACTTACTGTTCGTGGGTAGTTCTTCTTGAACTTCCAATGGTTCGACATTCTGATTGCTCGGTGTAGATTATGGCATACTGCTAGGAGTGTTGAATGATGAAGGATGCTTAGATTGCAAATATCAAGAGAAAGATTGAAACCCGAAAGTACCTAGGTGGTAGGCAGTAGGTATATGCGTTAAGTAATGAGACTCTAAGTAATGCAAGTCTCGCCGTGCTAGGTTGGGTCAGGCGGTATCAGACCGAATGTATTAGTACCTACTGAGGATACTTAGCAGAGACCCAGGAAGTTATGTAACTGGTAGGCCGAGTCAGCCTTTCCTCCCTTGCCGATGTCGAGTATCTTACAGCATCCGCGTCGCCGTATCCAACTATTCTAGAAACTTCGTGCCGGAGCGCCGACCAACCCGTGGACAGACTAGGCAGGTATCAAGATCGCATACGTACGTCACCGCAGTACCAGTCGGTCAAAGCACCAAACTCGTGTCCGATTTGTGGTGGAAGTATGTCCACTCGGTCCGACCTAGTGCGCAGGGCACCTATGTCCAGGCGTCGAGATGGATTGCCTCACGCGCTGGGCGGCATCCAACGGGCTTCGCGTTGCTTCTCGTAGCGATAATAGGCGTCTTTGCAGCTCTTGGGCGTTGGCGCTCTCATTGGTGCGATCTTGTCCGATAAGGGAGCTTGTATGCTCCAGGGTATCTCTCTATACCTTTCCAGGATGTGTCTTTTGGTCTTGATCATGTCTCTCTCGGCCTTTAGGTCATTGCCCTGCTTTCGGAGATTGTTGATGATGGCATCCTGTCGAGCTGCCACAGCCACCAAGGCTTACTTCCCTGCCTCGAAGGCCTACCTTTCCGCCTTCAAGGCTTCTTTTTCTGCCTTAAAGGCGGAAGGGAATTACTCTAGCTCATGCTTTTTGTCGGCGAGATAGATTGTTAGATTTCTTGCCTGTACTGATGCCGCGTCAATCAACTTCATAGTGACTCTAGTGTCTCACTCCAAATCGTTAGTGTCGGCCAATACTTCGACTGCGACCACCAGGTCGCGGCGCATGTCTTCCTATTCGTTTTCCATCATTGCTACGTCGGTGTTGTTGAAGCTGAATAGGAGTTCAAGACATAAGGTTCGACTTGATCGACGATATATCCATGGAGGAGTGCAAAATCGGCGTATATAGAACCCTCTTAACCTCGTGTGAGATTGAAGAAGGTATCGCCTTATACGATAAGGGAAGGCATACCGTCATCGAAACATTGATGAGACCAGACCAGAACGTGACTGGTCGAGACAACTAATTACAAGTACCTACAAGCAACACAGCTGTCCAGCTCGGTATGCTTACAGCGGCCTTGCCCATCCAACACGGGGGCCTGCCGTGCCGTCGAACCCCGCGACTCGCCATTTTACGGACAAGGACAAGAAGAGGAGCAAATTCCGGGGCCGCGGGTGTTTTGAAGTAGGTGGCGTTGATAGAGGCGCCGTGGATTTGCACGTATTATCGATCTAGTTGTTCTTGATCAAAGAAGCAAAGAGGCTATCTGAGGCGGAGGAAAGCTTCGTATTTAACAGCGTGACCGACTTCTTCGAGGGACTATAGACGTGGTCTGCTATTCTGCAATCCCTCGCTCTACAGAACTCACAGAGAAGAGGTGGTAAGAGGTGTGGAGAGGGCATGGCCGTGGATATGCAAAGTATACGACTTCGCTAAACCCCTACCTTGGTCCGCCTCAGCGATCCAACAATAGAGCTATTCTAAGATTGCCGATGTCACACCGTATCCGTCCTCCGGTTGTGTGAACGCTTCCGACTCCGAGGGCTGGCTCACGACATGACAGGTTATGTAGGGAAAAATCTCCAAAGAACCTAAGCGAACTAGAATCAGGGTGGGCTCCGCCATCCTCAACTTAGCGCATGATGATAATTCCGCCTCGATGATGGAGGCAGAGTATACCATGTCAATAAAATTGTGGAACAGGTTTCAAGGTCCTTTTGTCTATGAATGACACCCTCCATCATCTGCGATTCTCACAGTAGCAACAGATGTCGGTCCTCCTCCAAAGAAGGGTTGGGCATGATAAGACTGGTTGGGATGATCACACCCTCCCTCCATGACGTTGAAACTTGTGCGTACCAATGGCGTGCGCGAAGATAAGCGTCATCAGGCATTTTCGTGAGATGGAGGTGGGGCAGGGATTTCGCTGGTGCTTCGCTGGTGCTGTTGCCGCGATCCTGATTGAATCCCTGGCTGAATTTCGCTAGTAATAAGAATCCTAGCCTTAGATATTCCTTAGGCATCAGTCGCACATCTAGCAAGTAGGATTTGGCGCTGCCTGTCTTTCTAGGTACATATCTTACCTAGGTACATTACCTATATACCTTTGTCCAAGCGAGTGTCAATCTGAATTTGCTCGATAGCATGGCACAAGACTATGATCCGTGAGTATTTCGAAATTCGGCATCTACTCCTCAAAGCGGTTCAACTAACAGTGTCGTGTGAGGTTAAACTCGCGGCAGGACGATGCGTCAGCCGTCAACGAGGAAGCCGATCGTTCGCAAGAGTCTTGTTCGCGCGGTCATGGGCGGCCTCGACAGCCGCTCCCCGTACGACCGGCGATGATCTTGAAAGACATCGTGCTCGCCATTCTTGCACTATCGGGCCTTCTCGCAATCTTCAAAAGTCAAATGATTCCTCTCTGCCGGCAACAGCCTGAGCAGAATCAACACCTACCAAGCAGGAAAAGCTGCAAATGCGGAGATACCGTGGCCGAAGCCGTCGATAACGGCTGCAGGTTTGACTCTATGGCGGTAGCTTGGTTGCCGGACCATTGCCGAGATGACGAGCTCACTGGCGAGTTTGAGAGATCCGGGGACGGGCCCGACGGGAGATGGACCTACTGGAAGGATGGCGAACGCACGGAGGAGATATCGATCGAGGAGATCAGTCGGAATGCCGACAACGACACGTTCAGGATCTACATGACCCCGGACTGGCATGTGGTCCACTGCCTCTTCTACTGGAGAAGAGAACACATATTCAAGGTCGTCGAGAAGACGCTGGACCCACGGTTTGACACGGAGGATCATATCAAGCATTGCACGTCCGTAATTAGGAATAATCACTGGAAGGGCTCCGTGGCATCCGTCTCGACTAATGCCGATGTGCCGTAAAGCTTTCGTGGCTCGGTGCTGCCGCTTGGGACGCCAGCACACTGTTATCTCTCGAGGATTTCACCTCTTTTTCGAAACCTCAGGTAACGAATTTCAAACGATTCCAATGTAATGATAGCTGGGTAGGAAATTAGCGAATCGAAGCAGATGTTGGTATTTTTTCACGGAGCAGATCTCAACTCAGGTAGACTCGATGTGCCTGCACAATAACATACGAAGGGGAAGTCCATTTGCAAGGCGGATGTCGATCAGGTATGTAATTGACGAAGCACGCTCCCTGATAAACATCATTCGGTTTGAAGTCGGCAAGTCGACTGTTCAATTCGCTAAGTACCTTGGGTACCTCGGGTTGGTAAGCGTTATGATTGTTTCCAATCACGACTTTGGAGGAAATCACTTGCAGTAACTTCATGATGGCTTCATTTCAACGCAGCAACATGACCTTCCAAATTCTCGACGCCGGTTCCCAGGTTAACACCATCAGGGCCTAAACCAGGTAAATACCTACCGAAGTACTAAGGTAGTAAGTGGCGAAGATTATGGTTAAATGTAAATTTAATCAGTCGGCGGAAGCTACAACGACGACGGCTTAATTGCCGTTATCAGGGCTGCAGAGAGGTGCAGATTGGCTATCGTTCAGTATTCCCGTGGACGGTAAAGGGTCGCACTTCGTCGGATATGTTGCGGAGGCGGCTTATTCCGCCAACGTCCCGGTAGGCGTTCACCTTGATTCATCTTATGGAGCCGGAGGATGTCGAGGCCGCTCTGGGCCTTCCTCTTGGCTCGATTATGATTGATGCGCGACGCTCGAGCCCGAGGAAAACGTACGAAAATGTAGGAAGATTGTGCAGGTGGCTGAGGCGAGGGCATCGCGATCGAAGCAGATATGGGTCGTATCGAGGGCGGCAAAGATGGATTACCCACCGTGGAAACGGATACGATCTTGACCCGACCAGATTCTGGCCAGGTTCTTCGTGCAGGAGACAGGCATCCAGTTCCTTGCTCCGGCGTTTGCGAACGTACACGGGAAATATTGGCCGGAGGACCAGAGGCATCGTGGAGCTTACCCCTGTGAGTCGACCGCGTGTCTGAGCAACGTAGCGTCACGCTCGGCGGGTATAGACGTTTTGTTGCTCGTAACGCCAGGAAACTTGAACCGACCGAACTTTATATGCGACGCGTCGAAGTCTATGCCGAGTCCATCGAGCATGTGATGAGAGAAGTGCTGGAATCTGACGGGCAGGTGTGAAGTCTCCAGGTAGTCTTCGACAGGTCATATGTTTCTATCAACGATATTCCAGCTCCAAATACCCCAATATGTTGGCTGCTTCCGGAGCGTTGGGCCATCGTCTAATATTTGATGAGATTGCAGGCAATCGGCTATGCATACTTAGGTAGAGAAGAAAATTCGCCCACCTGTTGATTCGTCGTCTTGGATGCGTCGGTTTCGATGGGACCGTCTTGGATTAGGAATTCGGGAAAGCGACGCCCTTTATTGTCTGACGGCGTTCTGAGCTTCGGAAAAGCTGCATGATACAGAAGAAAATCACTAACGCAGACTACCTTCCTATGTATCTCGGTGGGAACCTAGCTGTGCGTGATGTAAATGGGATAGCCCAACGTTGAACCCAGGATGCCCCGTAGATATTACGGCAATTACTGACGCATACCTAACAATGTCCTCACCTGCTCTGAGCCCAAGTCATAAATCTTGCACCTGGGCTACGTATGCCACTGCCCACCCCTTGCTTCAATGCGTCGTTTGATACCTACTCTGAAGTCTGAGCCGAGTACGCCATTCCTCTTTGCCATTGTCAAACATGAACATCTTTGAGCCGTGCCGCGGGTTCGACGCCGCGAAGCCTTTGCGCTGGTGTTCCTCTTTGAGGCAGACTATTCCGAGAACAAGAACACGCCCAGATTGATCGCGACGCGGCATCGCTCTATGTTCTAGGGTCGGCTGATCGCTAATCTCCTCGCAAAAGGTGGCTCCAGATGTTGCTCTCCACCGCGACGGATGAAAGAAGAATTGCTTGGCCAAGTTAGTAAAGGCTTACAATGCTCCGCGGTCACTGCGCCGATGCCGTACATCTGTGCGTAACGGAACCTATCATCTATGTAAATACTTCGAAGCGGCGACGAAATCAAAGCGGCCGTCTCTGTCCACGTGCGCTACAACCGTAATTAGTCTTCGTAGAAATCTCGAAGTTGGGTCGAGCTTTGGCAAGCGCCGTAGTCACATGCCCAAAGTATAGAGTCTCGCCAGTCCATGAGTTACCTTTCGTATTTGATCCTTTAAAGAACGTCCGGGGCTTTAAGCGACGTCGATCTGTGACGAAGCGATAATGCGGATCGATCCATGTCCCTGCGTTGCACGTTGACCTGTCGGCCTAGTTAACCTGTCGGCCTAGTCGGCCATATGTGTGTAACAGTGAAGCGTCGCTAGCACTCCATCCTGCCATCGCCAGGAGAATTTGTGCAAATGCAGCGGCATCGCTTCCGCTTGGTTCGGCGTAGTAATCCTACTAAGTTTTAACGCCACGAGCTAAGCTAGGTAGTGGTATCTGTAAGTAGCAGTACCTAGACCGGCATAAGCCGAGGCGACGCGGCTTTTAACTGACCAACAATCCCAGCATATGAAAACCTAAGCATCGGCTTTTGGGCTCAATCACCTCGCATTCCAATGTGTGATGCCGCTCGTTTGACGGACATGATCGGGATGATACTATCGCTGGCACAAATTCGCTCACATGGACTTAGATGTCGGCTCCCAACTCAGTGATGGAGATCCGGCTATCGAGCTTGTCAAATCCCAGCCGCTGGCGTCTGGTCGGAAGAAGGGCACTAGTTGTGCTCGATGTCGACGACCGAAAATTCGATGCAATGACGGCGTGCCGTCCTGCGGAACCTGCGCCAGGGATGGCCAAGTCTGCGTCCGCGCCCACCTTGGCAACAGCCCGGACGTGGTGAGGTATGGAGCCGCGCGGAAGCGTAGCGGATATCTTTGCGTAACCAAAGCGGGCGCTGAGCGCATCTCGTCCAGTCATATCAACTACGCTGAGGCGCGTCTGAGACTTTTCGAGGATGCGCTGCGCCGCGTGGCTCCCGAAGAATTCGCGAAGCTGCTAGGCGTCGATAAGCCACCGACAGATGTGCCAGGCTCGCATATTAGGCTAGCGCTATCTGTCGATCGAGACGAAGATACCGCTAGCCGGTCAGCTTCGGTGCAGATCGGGCCTGGCGAGCCCCTCGATCACGAGGTAATTCTGCTCTCCCTTGCCAATTCTCGAGAGTCCAAGCATTTGGGGCTGTCATCCGGTATCTCGCTTGCTCGCTTGATCTTCTCAGCCACGCCCCAGTCACAGGGACTGACACCAGCTGGGTAACGTCCGGAGGCCTGGGGTCTCGGGGCACGCCGCGGGCCCAACCTTTCCCTATGAACTGGACTACAGAGGTGGTCCTGCAACACTTCGTGGACGCGTACTTCGAGACGCATCACCCGCTACATCCATTCTTGGACGAAGGCGCTGTCTCCGACCGCCTGGAGATTCTCTACGCCAAGCTATCGCCCGCCCTGGATCTTCAGCAGATGCCGCAGCTTTCCGAGATCTAGTCTACCATGTTCCCCATGTAATCAGTCCAGACTTTCCTGATAGTCGCGCTCGGCGCGCGCGCTCTGGAGTCACGGCTATCCGCAGACTTCTCTTCCGAGAGGTATCTCGCGACCGCGCAAGCCCGCATCTAGAGTCTTGGGCTGGCGCTGCACGACAGCGTGAAGGGGCTGCAGATCATGCTTCTCCTCACGCTCTCAAGTTTCTATTTCGAGAACGGGCCAAGCGTGGTTCTTAAAACCGAATATCATCACCAACTGCCTGGACTTGGGGTTTCAGAGACGCTGGGGCCATAGGTTCAATCTCCCTTCCTAGCCACGATGCCTTGCCTCAGCTTTGTCGTCGCTGCTTCAGCGACCTTAACCAAGCCAGTGAATGTTATGCCCTTTGATCACATTTGCTGCAGATCGCGGATACAAGAAGCGTGAAGCACGGCATACGGTGCGCCTGGTGTACGACCCATACTCCGAGCCATTAAGCTGGCCATAGCCATCATACCTTATTAATGCTAGCTACATGTTCGTTAACGATGCTCTTACCTACGTTGTACCGCAACCGCCGTGTACACTGTGTCGTTTCGCTAAGATTGTAGACAATTACTATTGTGAAAAATTACGGGGTCAGCAGGACCAGGAACCTACCAGTTTTCCGATGGGATCCTGTGTGACCCTCCCAGGGCACTGGTTTGCAACCCATTTTCAAACAAGAGCACCTCTGTTTTCGAAACAGTCGGAATGGTGACGTTAAATCCCAGATTCGAGGACGATCGGAATGATCCCGTGTGATGTCTGAGGTGATATGTCGCGTCGGGCTGCGATACCCGGGGGTCGACGGGCCACCAAGCGTCTTCGCTTGCATGATGAGGTTGTGGTCACGCAGAGCGCTGCCGAGATAGTGCCTGTCCCTGTCAGCCTTGTCCGGGTTATGGCGTAGCATTCCCCGCACTGGCGTCTCCAACGGAGGCTTCGGTTTCAGACGTTTGCTGCCCGGCTCGTTATAGATCCAGGCGATTTGGTCGAGCTCCTCGCCTTCAGGCTCTTTCGGCTCCATGGATTCATTCTCATTACACTTTTGCGTCCTTTTCCTCTAGCTTGCAAGCCTCGTCGGATTTGCCCTATTCAGACTAGCAACTCGTAGCTTCTGTTCCCCTATTTGGGCGCCTACGTGCTAGCAAAGCCAAGTAGTCCGTCTTGGCAATCGCTAGGTGCTACCCAGGAGACATACAGAGGATGCGTATCGGTGATAACCCGATCCTACCGGCAATCTGACCGGTCCCTCAGTTGACCTCTCTCGCCAATTTCTTGCTTTCTTCTCCGCGTTCCAGCATCCGTCGCTTGTGCAACCAAACTGCATCAATCATCAGCTCATATTATGGCCAGCGTCGGTCGTTCTTCGAGTACCGCTGTGGGAGGGATACGCATCCAGCTGCGTGCTCTCTACAGTGCACGGCTAAGGGAATTATGCGAAACCGGCCACAATAGGGTTTATTCCCGGGTCCAGGCTCCAGATCAAAAATTCGCGAGGCCGCACGTTGCCGTGCTCTACCAGGCTCTCGAACCCCCGGTGATAGGTGGTGTGCGAAAACCAAAGAAACCCGGCGGTGCGTAACACAGCTTCCAGAGCTCCGATACGCGCACGCTGACGATCGTCTCAAGGCTACCAAGACTCGGGAGCTGACATCGCCTACAATCTCAGCATCTGTGGCGACATCGAGGTGATAACACCTTCGCCAGACCCCGATCCCGCGAACGATGTCGGTTGGTGTTTTCCAGATACCGAAGATGGTATTATGCAGGCGTTGGAGAACGGGGCGACGCACCTTTGGGCCAATACGGTCCTCTTCACCGCGCATCCTCTCCAAGCTTCCAAGGCTATAGAGAAGTACGAGAGCCTGGTTCAAGTGGTCGGCCAAGGACCGCTCGTCGTTGACAAATACGACGACAAACGGTACGTCAACGATATGCTACGCCGCCTCGGCGGTCTCACGATGCCCAAGGCTTGGTGTATCCAGGAAAGCCAAGATGTCGCCAAACTCGACGGCGCGTCGTATCCGGTAGTTGCAAAGCCCGTCCGAGGCCGAGGCAGCCAGGGTGTCAAGGTTTGTTACGACACCAACGAACTCGCTGCCCATGTCAAGACGCTTCTCATTAGTTCTTTGTCTATCATCCTAGAAGAGTTCCTTGAAGGCGAGGAGGTTACCATCACGGTGATGCCGCCGACGCCACCGCAGACGAAGTACTGGTCCCTTCCCATAGTAACGAGGTTCAATCACCAGGAAGGCATATCTCCTTACAACGGGGTCGTAGCTGTTACGGCAAACTCGAGAGCCATCTCGGAGCCGGAACTAGATCAATTTTACGCTCTGGTTGCGGAGGAGTGTGAGAAGGCCGCCCAAGCTCTGCGCGTCGCTGCCCTGATCCGAATCGATGCACGGCGCTTTAAGGACTCGAAGGATTCTCAATTTGCGCTATTCGATGTGAATATGAAGCCGGTAAGCACCATACGAATAGTTTTGAATAGCTTGTTCTGCTCCGGTTAACTGATCGCTTCTGGTCTCACTCAGAACATGACGGGGCCAGGCCGGCCTGGCCGAGATGACCAAGCGAGCTTGACACTAATGGCCGCATCTGCGTTAGGTTGGGATTATCGACGATTGCTCAAGAAAATGCTGAACACCTCTCATTCCCTGAAGGAGTTGAAGGCTCTGAGACCGAGTTAGACCACCAATACCTGGCATTTTTTCCATGATGACTTTGACATGGTTGTCCTCATCCTGACCATAGGTGATGGGGAGCCGTTGTAGCTTCGGAACATGAATCGCGATACCCTATAATTGAATGCCGTGATATTGCCATTTTTCGAACTCTTTGACCCGGCTGTGCTAGGGTTTGTTTCGGGCAAGAATTTCGAGTTTGCCCTAGTAAGCTACCAAGACCGAGCAGCGCTGGACGCATACCAAGCTAGCAAGGAGCACACATGGAATGCCGAAAGCCCTTTCAAAGAATTTGGAGTCGGTTATACTAATGGATACTGGGATAAGGGTGACACTTTTTCCCCCTTCAAGTAAGACATATGTCGCTTCAACTTCGAAGTCGACCAGGAAGACGAGTACAGGTGGTTAGCCAAGCATAATATCACAGATGGGCCATCACAGACGGCAAGCCTTAGTTTATCCCCACCCTAGCCATTTAGCGTCGTTTGATCACGTAGAGTACGTCTCCACGCCTTATCTTGAAGTTCGTCAATCCGAATGCCTCTCACTGGCCGGAGGGAAATCGTAAACCGCTAATCGAAATTCTCTTATGAAAGTACTCTGTTGTTCCGATACAGCCGAGATGGCGCATCTCTCGTCTTGGAATCCAATGGATTCTCCTCCGCATTTACGTTTCGGACATTGCCTCCTCCTAGCTTTCCTTTACTTTTCCTCGTCGCAGTGTGCCACATAACCACGTCAAGATTTGAGGGGTGAACGTTAGATCAAAGGTACGAATTAGATCATCTGCCTTGCACAGCAACATGGTCCCGTAAGTCGTTAGGGTTATGCTATGGCCCTGGTCCATAAGACCCGTAATCCGCCAGTCGGCCAATTAACCATAAACCTTTGAAATTGCCGCATTCGTCTAGAGTGCCCCACTATTATTACAGGGTACCACACCCTAAAACCCGCTGTAATTATAGGGAGTATAATAAGTATAAATGTATAAAGGGTAAAATAAATTATAAATTATATTATTATTAAAAAAAAGCTTTAATAATAACTTATTTTTAAAAATATAATTAAAAGTTAAATAAATTTAATTTAAAAATCTTTTATAAATATAAATTTAAATTTTTAAAATTAATTAACTTAAATAAAGTTAATAATAAACTTACCCGTTTTAAAATTACTTATAATTAAAGTTTTTAAATAAAATTATCGTTAATTAAAAGTTAATAAATATTATTATAAAAGTTTAATTATTTTTAAAAAAGTAATATTATAACTTTAAAAAAAAACTATTACTATTAAAGTTTTTAATTAAATTAAAATTAAAAAATAAGTTAATTTATATTTAAAATAACTTATAATTAAAAATATATTTTTAATTAAATAGTTTATATTTATTATTAAATATTATAATAAAAATTAAAATTAAATTAAGTTTTATTATAATTAATAACTTAAATATTATAATTAAGTTTAATAATAAATATTTATAATATTTAAATTTAACCTTTAAAATATTAATAAAAATATTATATAAACTTTTTTTTTTATATATTAAAAAATAAAATAATTATAAATGTATTATAAAATAAATAAATAATAACTTAAAATAAATAAATAAAAGTTTTATTTTAAAATTACTTATAAATAAATATTATAAAAAAAGTGGATAATTATTTTTAATTATTATTAAATAAAAAGTAAAGGTTTAAAAATAAATTATAATTATGTTTTTTAATTAATTAAATTTTATATATTATTAAATTTATTATTTTAATAATTTTAATTATTATAATAATATTTTATTAATTAATTAACTTTTAAAAAAGCTTTTTTATAATTATAAAAGTATATTATTATATTAAAAATACGTTATTTTTTTATATAATAAAGTAAAGTTTAAAAAGGTTTAATAATAGGTAATAATTAATTTAAAAACTAGTAATAAAAATATATATAAAATTATATATTTTTATTAATGTTAATAATGTTAATTTTAATTATATTTTAAATTATAGTTTTTTTAATAATAATTCTTTAATTAAAGTTAAAACTTTTTAATAAGTTTAAATTATAATATAATTTTAAAAATATAAAGTAAGGATTATATTTATTTAATAAAAAATCTTAATAAATGTATATATAAAATAAAAAAATATAAGATATTTATATATAAAAAATATATTAAAATAAATATAAGTCCTTACTTTAAATAATTTTAAAGAAATAACTTTACTTTTTCTTTTATTTTTAATTCTATTAATATAAGTATATTTTTAAATAATAAAAAAAAGTATATAATTAAATTAATCCTTTAATAAAATAAACCTTTAAAAGCTTTAATAAAAATTATAAGCTTAAAAACCGTATAAATAATTACTTTAAACCGTAAAAATTTTATTATTTAAGTTATATTTAATTAAGTTATTATTTTATTAAGTATAATAATAATAGTTATATTGTTTAATATTATATATAATAATATATATATAATGTATATTTTAATATATTTAATATTTATATAAAGATTTTATAAAAAATAAAGTTAAAATATTATATAATATAAAAATTATTATGTTTATTTATAATATTATATCGGTAATATTTATATTATAACATTATTTTAATTAATTAATATTAACGTTAATTAATTACTTTTATATTAAAAAAAACCTTAAATATATTTTTTAATAAATAATATTTTAATACACTTTTATTAATGTTTAATATACCTTAATAAAAAGCTTAAAAAATAAACTTAATAATATTTTAATAAGATTTAAATTTATTATATAATTAAATTATTAAATATATAAACTATATTATTTAAACGTTTTATTATTATATTATAAAAGTATTATACTAAATAATTAATATTATAAAAAGGGTTTATAAATTAAGTTTATTATAACTATATACCTTTAATTATTAAATATTATTATTAATTATTAATATACTTTATTATTAATAAATTAAATAAATAAAAGAAATAAAAACTAATAATTATAATTTATATATATACTTATAATATTATAATATATAAATTAAATATTATAATATATAAATTAAATATTATAAAATATAATAATAATAATATTAAAAATAATATAAATATTATTATATATTTTTATATAAGTTATATTAATTTATAAAAATAAAAACTTTAAAAAAATTAAAATCTAATAAATAAAGTATATTTAATGTTTTATAAAGTATTAAAAGTTAATTAAAAAAAGGTCTTAAAAATAACAATAAAAAAAGGATTAATTAAATAATTACATTTAATAAAAGTAATTAATATAAATTTAACATTAAAGTTTAACTTAATATTAATATAATATTTATAAATAAAAAGTAAATAAAAGGGTAAAATTAATAATTATTATATATTTTTAATAATTTTAAATAACTTTCATTTTTTAATTTCTTAATTTTTATAATAATTAACTTAAATAAACTTTTATTAATTATAAAAACCTATCCTTTAATATTTAATTAAACCTTAATATAAATAATTTATAAAATAAAAAACTAAGGCTAACGTTTAAATTTATTTTAATTAACATTATAAATAAAACTTAACGTTATATTTATAAAGTTAATTATAAATAATATTATATCGGGTATAATAAATTAAAAAAATATTAAAGTAAATAATATTAATAATATTATTAAAGTTAATTAAAATAACTTTTTTACTTTTTTAATATTTATAATTAAATAAAGTAATTTAAAAAAAATATTATTATAAACGTTAACGTTATTATTTTTAATGTAAAAAAATAAAAATTAAAAGGATAACAATTTTAAAAATAATATAAAAAATAATTTAAATCGTTTTAAAGGTAAAAATAATTTGAATGAATTATTATTATATTTTAATAATAAATTACTATAAATAAAATTATATTTATCCGTTTTAATCCTATAATTATTAAACTTTTATTTAAGTTTTTAATATAAAGTAAATAAATTAATTAAATATAATAATAATAATAATAATAATAATATTAAATAATAGTATGCTTAAATATATTATTTTAAATGATTTAATCGAAAAATTATTTAAAATTATATTTATTAATAATTATAATTATTAACTTTAAAATATTATCTAATTTAATTATATTTAAAACATTATAATTATATTTTTTTAAATAATTTTTATTAACAACCTTTTTTAAAATTAAATATTCTTTATTAAAATTTTTATTTTAAAATAATTTAATTATATAATATATAAAAATTAATTAAATAAATTAAATAAATAAAAATTTAATAAATATATAAAAAATAAAATATAAAGGAAAATTATAATATTGATTAATTATATTTATATTATTATTTGAAAATTTATTAAAAAAAATTAAAAAATAAATATAAAAATAATAAATTATACCTAATTAAAAATAAATAAATTTAAAAATAAAAATAAAATAATTATAATTAAATAAGTGATAAAAATTATAATAAATTTAAACCTTATTATTTTAAAAGAAATAAATAATTTTAAATATAATAATATTATTAAGAAGGTAATATTTTATGTTATTTTAAATTAATTATAAATTATTAATTTAAGGTATAATATAAGAATTTTAAAGGTATGTTA
Source organism: Hypoxylon sp. NC1633 (assembly GCA_022984935.1). Classification (NCBI taxonomy): domain Eukaryota; kingdom Fungi; phylum Ascomycota; class Sordariomycetes; order Xylariales; family Hypoxylaceae; genus Hypoxylon; species Hypoxylon sp. NC1633. The sequence continues at coordinate 22,215 of JAJLYQ010000115.1, forward strand.
ACTTTTTAATAAAATAATAAGACATTTATTAAAAATTATAAACATACACCTCATTAAAAATAATAATTATAAATAAATAATTATATAAAGCAGTTAAAATTAAATAATTACATAAAAATAAAGTTAAAACTAAATTATTTAAAAATTAAATGTTTTAATTAAGGAATAAATTATTTGTAATTAAATTAATAATAAGCTATTAAAATATAAAAACGCATTTAAAAAATATTTAATTAAGGAAATTTAAAATAATAAAATATAAATAATTTATGGATAATTATAATTAATATAATTTTTATAATATACCTTAAAAGTATACTTTAAAAAAAATATATTAATATTAAACTTAAAAACATAAAAATAATAAAATTTAATATATATAAAGTTATTAAATATTAACTAAATAAAAAAATTAAAATCTTTATTAAAAAATAAATTAAAAATTTTAAAACATTTACCTTTATTATATTATTAAATATTATTAAAAATAATATAATAAATATAATAAATAACGTAAAAATTAATACGTTTTTTATTTATAATATAGAAAGTAAAAAGAAAATAAGGTTATTTATAATTAAAATAATATATATATATTTTTTAAAAAAAAGGTTTTTATATTATATTAAAAGGAAATAAAATGTAACTATTTAAAAAAACAACATTATATTCTTTTAAATTAAGGGGTATTTTAATATATATTATAAAAATTAAAATTAAAATTAATAAAATAATATAAAGTAAAATAATGTAATATAAAAAATTAAAAATTACCTTTTAAATAAAAAAGGTTTTAAATAAAAAACTATAAGAAATATTATATAATATTAAACTATTATTTTTTTTAATAATATATACAAGAATTAATACTTAAATTAATAAATTTAATTTAATAAAGAATTAAAAAAAATCTTAAAGCTTAACTATATTAATTAATTTATATATATAATAATTTTATTCTATTTAAATTTAAAATTAATAAATATAAATAAAATTAATAATTAAAAAAAAACTTAAATCATTTAAAATATATTATATTTTTATTATTTCTTAATGTTTTTTATTATAAACGATAATTTATCGCTACTAAAGTTTATATTTTTTTCCGTTTTAAATAAATAAGGTTTAACGTGTTTTCTTTAATTTATTAAAGAAAAAAAAATATAATTTATTATATTATTTTATTCTCTTATATAAAAATTAAAGGAAACTTTACTATTTAATTTAATATTTATTAAAAAACTCTTTAAAATTATATTATTTATAAATATTATTATAAAAAATAATTTATAAAAATATTAAACTTATATATATAAAAGAATATTATTATCCTTTACCATTATAATAACAATAATAATATACCTTATATAATAAATTTCCTTAAAAATAAAAAAGGATAATAATATATTAATTTTATAAATTTTTTTTTATACTTTATATATTTTTAATCATTTACACATATTATATTATATATTTAAATATAAATAAATAAAAGGTTTTTTAATAATTATTAATTGTTTTAAATATAAAAACATAATATTTTACTTTATAATTATAGTAATATATAATTAAAAACAGGTAATTATTAATATAATAATAAAGATTTTATTTTAAAAAATTAATAATAATTTATTTAAGTATTTAATAATTAATAAATTTAATATATAATAAAAAATACTAACATATAAATATATAACTTTTATAACATCCTATACTTTTTAAATTAAAAAAAATAAATTAATAAAAAACTTAACTATAAATAAAAAAAAGTATATAATAATGTAAATATATTAATATAAAATATTAACGGTAATTTAAAAATAATTTAATAGTTTTAAAATATAATAATTAAATTATATAAAAATTAACAACCATTAATATTAACTATAATTAATTTTTATAAAATAAAATTATTATTATATATAAATAAATAAAATAAAACTAATAATTTAAGTAAATAAAAAATAATAATAATTAAAAAATACATTAAATTATAATGGTAAATATAAAATAAAATAAAAACATAAAAAGTTAATTTATAAAATATAATAAATAAGTTTTTACCTTTTTATTTTATATATATAAATATTATATATAATATGAGTTTTTTTATATAAATAATATTATAATTACATTTAATTATTTATAATATAATATAATATTAATAATAAAAATTAAACGT
>JAJLYQ010000116.1:0-21396 GCA_022984935.1 Hypoxylon sp. NC1633
TATTAAAATAATTTAATCGGGTTAATAATATTTATTAAAATAAATTAATATATAATTATAAGATTTTTATTTAAAAAGTATATAAAACTTAAGTTAATACCGTTAATTAAATATTATATATTTAATGTAATTATATTTAAAGGTTTTTATAATAGTTTATTAATTATAAAAATATTATTAACACTTTCGTAACTTTAAAAGTATATTATATAATATTTAGTTAAAAATAATATATTATTATAATAAACTTTATAAATATAATATTTATATATTTTTCGTTTTTTTTTATATATATATTTAATTAACTAATAATTAATTTTATTATATATATAATAATGTTTAAACTATTTATTTTATCGGTAATAATTACCTTATTTACTTCCTTAATAAAATTAATAAGGTTTATATTTTTCATTATTATTATACCTGTACTTTTTATTAAAATAAAAAGCTTTAATATTATTATTATCGTTTATAATATTATTTCCTTTTAAAATAAACAGTTAATTTAAGTTATTATTATAATTAAAGTATATTTATATAAATAATTATAAATATAAAAAAAGGTTTTCGTAATTAAATAAAAGGATTTATAAAGTATATTTAAGTTTTTTTACCCCTTAAAATATTTAAATTACATTATTTTATAATATAATTTTATTAATATAAATAAGTTTTAATATTTATTAATATAATTAAAACTTATTAAATATAAATTATAAAACTTTTATAAGTTGTTTTTTAAAGTTTTTATTTTTATAATTATAAAAAGAAATTAACATTTAATTAATAAAATATTATAATTAATTAACTTTTATATTAAAATATTATTTTAATCGTAAATAATTTATAAAAAATATATTTATAAAATTTAAATGGTTAATAAAATAAATTTTAACTTTACTTATAAAAATTTAAGGTAATATAATGTAAAATTAATTACTTTTAATTTTTATATAATAATATTTTTAAAATATAAGTTTCATTTTATTATTTAAAATATTATATAAATTATTTATATATACATTTTTTTTATTTTAAACCTTTATAAATTTAATAAAGATTTTAAAATTAATTTATTTTATTTAAATAAAAGGAGGTGGTATCATTTAATATAATAAATTTAATACATTAATAAAAAATTATTAATTTAATATAAAATTAAAATAAAATTATATAATTTAAAGTAGATTAAAATAATATTATAATTATAAAATAAATGTTAATTAATATAGTAATAATAATTATAAATTATATTATAATAATTAAAGTTATTATAATAATTATAATGATTTTAATAAAGTTAAAAATAATTCTTAAAATGGTAGTTTTAAAAGTAAATTTTACCGTTTAAAAAGTTTAAATTTAAATATTTATTACTTATTAATAATATTTATATTATTTTAATATAATTTAAAAGGTTATATAAATTAAAAAAAAGGATTTTAATTTAAAAAAGTTTTTTAAAAAAGGCTTACTATTAATTAATTATTAAAGGAAAAAAATCCTCGAATTAATATAAGTTATTTTAAAATAAAAAAAACCTTTAAATTAATTTAAAAAATCTTTAAATTAATTTTTTAATTAAAGTTTAAATCCTTTATTATTTTATAATAATGTATTTAATAATCTTTAATTTTAAATGTTAATTTACTTTAACTATAAAACATTCTTTAAATTTTTATTATATTTACATATAAAGTTTATTATAAGTAATAATATTAATAAAAATATAACTTAATTTAAAGCCTTTAAACTTTAAATAAATTCCTTATTATTAAAAAAATAACTTAATAATATTTTTTAAGTTTAAAATAATATTAAAATACTTATTAATTTATCCTTTAAAATTTTATTAAAAATTTTTTTTTAAAACTTTACTAATAAAATTAAATCGTTTATAATAATTAAAATAAATTATTATAAATATATACTTTTCGTTAAAAATAATTGAATTAACATTTTTAAAATTATAATTAATTTTAAAAGTAATAATAAAGTTTTTAACATTATTAAATAAATAAAAGTTATTTAAAAACAATTATATAATAACTTTTAAATAATTAAAAAAATTAAAAAAAAGGATAATAAGCTTTATTTATTAATAATATTATTAATATTATTAATTATAATAATTATAAATAATGTATATAAAAGAAATTAAAGTAAATAAATATAATAATTTATAAACTTAAAACATTAAAGCGTAAATAATAATTAAAAATATATTTTAAAAGTATAATAAAACGTAAAAAATAACGTTTATTTAAAATTATTATAAGTGTAATGTTATTTTTAAAAGAAAGGTTTTATATAAAATAATATTAAATAAAATTTCTGTTTTCATTAAGTATAATTAATTATAATTTAATATAATAATAATTGTAATTATAAAATTATTTTTTTTTATTAATTTATAATAACATTCATTAATTATTAATTAATATTAAGTAAATTTTTAATTATTAATAATTAAATGAAAATAATAAATATAATATTAAATATATATTAATTCTTTAGTTTTTTAAATAATTATATTTTATATAAGGATCCATATAAAATATAATTTAATATAACTTTATATAGCTTTATAATAATTTAAAAAAACCATTATAAAAGCCTTTATAAAAGGCTATAAAAGGCTTTATTTTATAACATTAATAAAGCTTTAAAAAAGCTTTATTAATAATATTAACACGTATATTTTACATTTATACGTTTTTAAATAATTTTAAATAAAATTTTTATTTTTAAATATTAAAAGGTTTAATTTTTTTTAATAACTTTTAAAAAACATTATATAAGGTTTTTTATTTATTTTTAACTTTAAATATACGGTTATATAAATAAGTTATTACTTTAACGATTTTTAATTATAAATATATAAGTAATTTTATTTTTATTTTTATTATATAAACTTTAATTTTAATTACTTTTTTAAAACGTTTAATTTCGTCGTTTTAAACTTAAATATTAAGTATTAAAAGTTTTATTTTAATGCTTTATATTTTAAAAAGTTTAATTATAATTAATTTATTTATAATAATTTCGTTATTTATTTTAACGATTTTTATTTTAATTTCGTATTAATATTTTAATTATAATAAATAACTTTTAATAATAACATTTATTATATTAATTTTTTAAATTTTTAAAATATAACTTTAACACGTTTTTAAAAAATAACACGTAAAAATTAAATAAAATTTCTCGTTAATAAAATTTTTTTTATAATTATAAAAATTAATAATTAACCTTTTATTAAAGTTTTTATAATTAAATTTTAAAACTTTTTAAATTTATTATTTAATTTTTAACATTTTATAAATTTTACATTTTATTTTAATAAAACCTTTAATTATTACTTTTTTAAAAAAGCTTATTAAATACTTAAAAACATAAAAATTTAAATACTTTAAACGTATATATTATATTTAAACGTTTTTAATAAAAAGTATTCTTTTAATTTAACTATTATATATATACTTTTTTAATAATATTATATACGTTTTTAATAAAATTAAATTTTTATATATATAAAATTATATATTAATTATATATATCTTTTAATTTTTTAATTAAAATGTTATTTTATCGTTATAATTTTATAAAATCGTTTTTATTATTTTATTAATACTTTATTTTTTTTAAAATATTTTAAAAATATTAAAATAAAAAATAAAATAAAATAATATATTATATTATATAATTTTATAACGGTTTAACTTATATAAATATTTATAATATTATATTTTTAAATAAATAAAATTTAATTTTTTAAATAAAAATAATCTTTTAATAATATTAAATGTTAATTATTTAAACGTTTAATTTTATTAATAACGTTTATTATAAAACTATTATTTAATAATATAAAATATAATAAAAAATATTTAATTAATTAAAAAATTAAAAATATTATTAATATAATTATTATATAATAATTATATAATTAATTATAATTTTTTTAACTTTTTTTTTAACTTTAAAAATATAACTTTTAATTTTAAATTTTTTAAAAGCTTAAATTTATTTTTAAACCTTTAAATTTTTTATAACCATTTTAACTTTTTTTTAAAAAACTTCTTAAAGTTAAAATTAATTTAATATTTTTTTTAAAAAAATGTAATAATAATTAAATAACTTATAAATTTAATTATATATAAAATAAATTAAAAATCTTAATAAAAAAACCATTAAAATAAATATTTTACCTTTTAATTTTTTTTATTAACATTTTAACGTTTATATTTTTTTTTCGTTATTTACTTTTTTATTATTAAAAGTAAATTTAAATATACTTTTAATTAATTTTATAATATATTATATAAAGTTAATTATTAATTTATAAAACTTATTTATAAAATTATTAATAATTAAAATATTATTTTAAATATTTAATTTCGTAATAATAAAATAAATAATAATTTATATAAAACATTATAATTTTATAATATTTATAAAATTAATAACTTATAAAATCACTTATTTAACTTTAAAAACTTTATAAAATTAAACTTTAATAAAAACTTTTTTTTTAATTTTATAACCATTAATTTACGTATTATATATTTTATAAAAATTAAAAAGCTTTTTTATAATTTACTTTAATTTTAATTATACTTTTTAATTTTTTTATATTTATTTTTAAAGTTTTTATATTATTATTAAATTAATTAAATTAATTAAAATATAATAATTTTATAATAATTAATTATTAAATTTTTAATAAAAACTTTTATTTTATTTAAAGTTAATATTTAAAATCGTTATTATAAATTATTTTACTTTAAATAATTAAATTAAAAACCATTTAAATATTTTCGTTTAATTAATAATAAATAAAATTACCACTTTAAATTTATAATAAACTTTTTTATAAATAATTTAAAATATTTTATATAAATATATTAATTTATTTTATATAAATATATTAATTTATTTTATATATTATTTATATATTAAATTAAAAAAATATAACTTATTAATTAAGGATTTTTTATTAATAATATAATCGTATAAATTTAAAATAATAACTTTATTTATAAAGTTTATATTAAAGTTAAAATTATATTATTACGTAAAATGTTAAAAAAAAGGGGTATAACGCGTTAAAAACGCGATATATAATAATAAAAACACGGGTTATTAAAACCGTAACAGTTTATTTTTTAAATAAATTAATTTTTTAATTTAATTAAAACAATAATTTAATTAATTTTAATAACCTTTTAAAAGATATTTATTATATATAAATTTATTTAAAAAAAATAAACTTTTAATTATTAAATTTAAAGATTTTACATTTAAATTATTAATATAATATTAAAATACATTAAATTTTTAATGTTTTTTATGTTAAAATTTTACATATTTAAAAGGTTAAAATCCTTTAATAATTTTAAATTTAAAGGATTTTCTTAATAAATAAATTAAAGCTTTTATTTAAGAGCTTTTTTTATTTTATATCCTTTATTTTAAATAAACATTTATCTTAAAATTTGACAGGTTTTTAACCTGGGACTTTTTTAATTTACCTTCGGTTCTTTCTTTACCCCTTCCTCCTCAGGTTACACAGGCAGGCATGCAGTACAACTTCAACAATCACGCGTGTAACGTGTTTATTGCCGTCGTCACCAGCTGCAAGTTTATCGGGAGGACAGAGGCCAACGGCATTTGCGTTCCGTATTAACTGACCATCGAAGGATCGATACTGCAGAAATGGTGACACCATTGACGCCTGTCTGTATCGAGAACGTCCTAATAAATGTCGAGATGTGTGTGTTACACGGTAGGCACGGCACCGCACTTCGCCACATCCCAAACCCCGAAAGGCTTGGGGTCCTTCAGTTGCCTTTTCAGCGAGAGAACATGTACGAAGAACGGCGAGAAGATGCGCAGTGCAACCGCACATGCACTTGTTTCTTGAGACTTCTGTATCGATGCTGCAAAGGCTGACTAGCTATTATACAGTGGAGAAAATTTGAGCCAGTCATCAAGACTAAGTAGGGACGACTGCAATAATACGACTTGAATGAATCATTCCGAGATCAAATGTCCACGTTACCCGTGACTACAAGAAAGATGAGAGCTAGACAGTTCAGAGATTACCCAGAATGCATTGTATTCTTCCTCGCATTCTCCAATACACGATAAGAGAGCTTGTTTCAACTCCTCCTGCCTTCTTCCCTCAGCTCATGCCGAACCCGCGGCTCGGGAGGCTCCAAACAATGTGCGTCAACAAGATGATGCCCGCAACAAGCTTGACTCCAAATGACCGTAGATGAAGTGTAATACTACTGTTTGCCTCTTTCATGGCTTCGGCTCCTTGGCCAACAACTCGAGGTATTGGCTCGTGGTGTCGACAACTATGTCCTCCCATGTCCGGAACACAAAGTTGAAGTGAGATGCGGTTTGGCTAGAGTCCCAAGGGACGGTAATAGTAGGTATTCTCCCTTTAGTGAGGATACCCTCCTCGACTTCTTTAGGGAAGTGCTTCGCAACAATACCCCATGCATCGTTGAACACATGCGGTATCGTCGAGCCAATGCTGCTAGGAGCGCCCTCCTCAAGGGCCAGAAGATGCAACTTTGCCGTATCGTAGACGTGAACCGTACCGGAGGGCCTATGCAATGGTGGCTCTTCTCCAATAATTAGGCTGAGGAATACTCTATTGGTGCCGCTGTGGAAGTCCTGGAGTGTAAGAGCGCGATCGTCTCTCCCAAATACCCAACCGGGGAAGATGCGGACTACATCAAAGCTGGGCTTGTTCTTCTCGACGAACAAATCCAATGCGTTGAGTGAGGCGACTTTGCTCGCCCAATATGCCGTCACCATGTCATCGAACGGGCCCGACATGTTGGGGACTCGGGAGTCAGGTGTGATTGTGAATGACGCATCAGGCGGGAAAGGGGTATTCGCATAGGCCGATGTAGTGAAGATAAGCTTTTTCAGCGAAGGCGATTTTATCGCGCATTCCAGCATGATCATAATACTCTTGACGTTGGGCTCATAGATGCCAGTGACCAGGTCCAACTCGGGCGAAGGGATAGGGGAGGCGAGATGAATAATGTGGGTGACGCCTTTGACAGCCTCATCATATGCATTATCAGCGCAGATGTCGGGCACTTCAACGAAAGAGAGCTTGTTTGTCGTGCCTACAGCGGCGACGATTAAGGGGTGTTTGGCCAGAAAATCGGCTTTAGAGGCAGAGCGAACGGCGGCACGCACGGTCCAGCCCTCTCGAAGAACACTGAGAAGGACTCTGAAGCCGATCAAGCCGGTGCCGCCGGTAAGAAGAAGAATTCGCGAGGACATGATGAAGCAACAGGCAACGATCAAGCAGAAAAGGATTCTTGTCGAGAGGGGCCAAGTTTAGGTACCACGAAGAGCTTAAGAGTAAGGGATGCCAACATCGACACAGAAAGAGCTTTTATGATGGTTATGGTGTTGCGAAACCGGTTCTCTGGAGAAGTAGGTCTGGAGACTTCATGATAGGTCGCATTGGGCGGTGACACCACACGTTGGCAGCAAGTAGGTATCATTGCATGGATGTATCCCTTACAGCACTAAGAAAGATACTTGCGCGATTCTGGCAGGACCTATGCACCCCGCCAATTTCGCAACTTTGGGGGCGGCGATACATCTTACTACCCCAACTGGACCTCCATATTTAACATCTAGCCACAGGATCCTAAATTGCAATTTAATAAAACTAAGGTATCTACAGATGTGAGATGTGAGCACGGGTATGTGATGAAAGCGTGCTCGACGAATGAGGCTGCAAGTGGACAGTGGCTAGGAGGAAAAAGCAAGAAGTGGGTCTAATCCCGACAGAGTGGCTTGACAGAGTCACAACCGTGCATTTTACAGCGTGCGTACCCGGCACCACGGCTTTATAAGCTTATGTTCCGTAATAGCAACGTCATGCACCTCTGGCAAAGCCTTACGGTGGTGACCTGACTTGTGCAAGAAGACTAGTACCATATTTCGTATGAAACGTTTCATATTGTAAGCCATGATCTGGGTCGGAGCTTAGGAAGTCAATCAGAGAGCGCGGAGAGTTAAGCAACGAAGATGTGGTGTGAAAACGTATCTGATTGGGTAAGGCTAATCTCGATCTCGATCTTGGGTAGCATTAGTGGGACTGGGTGCCAGCTAAACTGGTGAAGTAGGGTTGTAAATGATTGAAGTATAAGAGGGTTACGAAAACTAGCGAGCCAAGGAGACGCGGGGTGAAAATTTGATTGATCGGCTCGAACCTAACCTGGAAGAGACCCTAGTTCAGCTAGCACACCAAGCCGGGCACCCCAACAGCATTCAGCCCTACAACTTACAAGGCAAATATAAATAAGTTGATAAAGAGTCTTATGAAAACTAGAAATATGATACAGTACAACAAGTAGTACAACAAGCCGAACAACCTCTACAATGCTTGGGGCCGGTTTATCATGTACCAAACTCTTATATCCATCGTAACCTAATTTTCTCTTCCTCTTCTATCGCCAATAACCTTATCTCCTCAGGTGAATACTTGTTATATGGCGGCCTGAAGCAGATATGACTAAAAGAAGCGATGGAACCTCCATAGAGATCCCCCGGCTCGGAATAAGGGTCGACAAGAGGATAAGGTCTGGATGGGAGGGGACTTAGGTCTATTCCTAATTATGAGGCCTTATTAGTTGTGGCTCATGACTCGCAGCTTTGGAGACATACACTGTGATGGAGCTTGTGGCAGATTCACTTTAATTGGCATCGTGGAAGTGCTAAACTGATCCTGAGACTGGTATTTGTCACCCCCGAATGATGGACTTCGAGATGCTGACGGCGTGCTTGCGCCACTGAAAAATGTAGTCGCAGGAGTGGGAATAGTGGTATTGTTGGTGGAGGTGCCAAAGATGCTTCCGTTCCCCTTCCTCTGGTCACTTCCACCAAATTTAGCAGTAGACGACGAGCTTCCAAACCCTCCAAACCCGGCGAATGAAGAGGACGAAGACTGGAATCCCTTGTCAGTTGAAGCGGATAATCCAGTTGAAGTGGGTAGCCCAGTTGATTTTCCCAAGCTGGCGAAGATACTGGGACCGTTCCAAGTTTTGTTTGTATATGCAGCCGGGTTTGCTTCTTTATCTTTGGAGCTGTTTGTTGTGGGCGGCTCTACTATCACTGATGGTACTGCTAGGGATTGACAAGTTAATAATGGTTGATGAATTGATAATGGTCATTCACTCACATGTAATTTTCCGTTCCTTGAACCTATTGCAGATATGCAATCCTTTCATCAGAGCATCGTATTCTGCTTGCAGTTCCTGGCGCTCAACTTGAATCTCTGGTGATTCCGATGCGAGTCTTTCAAGTTCATCGACTTCCATCTGGTTCATCTTTTCTGTCGTAAATATGGAGGGCAAGTCTCTGATAAGGCAGTTCTCAACAGCCAAAACCACCACATTGTCAGTAAATGTCCTTAGAGCCATCTAGGTTATGAATGTTAATTACAACCAATACTTTGGGTAGAGGGGCATCTTACATCGTAATATGTTTCGGATTTGTCGATTAGCTCCTCCACCCCAAACTCGCTCCCACGATTGGAGGGTTCAGTATCCTCAAACTCCTTGCGTGCTGCCTCTGTGAAAAGCTCTGGTCGACTTGCAAATAAATCCTGAACCACGTTTGTGGTGAGGTTCTTGCGCCGCCTCCGTGCAAGAAGAGACCGGAATTCTCTATCGAGTGGTTGCGGATGGCCACTTTTGTAGTGATGAAGGAGCTCTTGTAGCTTGGACTCGAGGACTTCATTCTTTTTCTCGAAGAAAGGATCTACTATTTCCGGGAGGATCGCTGAGCGAGTCTTTTTGTCCGGGCTAATGACGTGGTCCATGAGTTTGTCGACGAATGCCTGGGTCACGCGGAGCAAAAGTTCAAGATGACGCCGTGCAATGGCTTCCCAGGGCCGAGACTGGTCTTGGAAGAGCTTCACAGCTAGGCGGTCGTTTGATGTGCCAGGAAACTCATTTCCTTGGTTCGCCGAGGACAGCGATTCTAATTCTGACGCAATATCCTCGAATACGACAGTTTCTGGGTCTTCGAACATGTACTGCTTGGCTAAGGGTTGGATGAATGCTGGTATATCTTTGGCGGCGGCGTCGTCATCGTCGTCGGAATTGGACTTTGAGTCGTCTAGATTAAGTTCGACTGCATCTATCTTGCTTGGCACGATAATGCGCCTTATTCCCTTTGTTTCCAATACATGGGCAAACGCTCGGTTGAAGTCTCGTGCAAGCGCCCGGAGCTTTTTTATTCTGCTATCGTTGATTGCAGCCAGATCAGTTCCCGGGTACAGACCGCCGAAGAACTCGTCAGAGTAGTTGCCCTCTACTGCATGAAGGCATAGGATGTGGAACTGGGAGGCAATTTTGTCGAGGTGCGTTCGTAGCTCCTTCGGCTTTGACCGCGGCTCTCCCAGCCGTGCCAATTGGGCTTTACGGTCGTTGATGTTCTCCTCAATACTCTCGATCAGACTTTGGAGGTTATTTCTGATGTGTCCTAGGAGAATGCCGCTGAGCTTCTTGCGTAGTGACTCTACTCCGCGATTCTTCGATATAACGCCAGACCAATGGCTTGTTTCGAAGAAGTCTTGCTCTTTCTTATCCCTTTGCTCATCACTGTCAGATTGATCTGTCTCGCCTCGGTTGCGGAGCACATGCCAACCCAGAGAGAGCTCGTGTGACCTGTCGAGATTTTTGGCTAGTCGAATGAAGTTGGCTTCATCTTGGGAGCCGGATATCAAGATGTCGGGCTTCGTAATGATGCCTAGGGTTCTCTCCTTATGTTGGTCGTACTGCTTAACTTTTGATAGAACCTTTTGTAGGATAACCTGGTTGCGTGCTGAAATAATGGCTAGGACGATACTATTCTTGCGAGCCATGTAACGTTCCGCAAGACGGTCAACAACTTCGCGACCAGCGGCGGATTGATTCTCGTCATCAGAGTGATAGAATCCAGGCAGATCAACCAGCGTTAGATGAGGGATATCAGGACCACTTATCTCAATTCTGAGAACGTCTTCTGAGAAACCAGAATCCCCTTCGAGCATCTTTTTCTTTGCTTCCTCGATGATGCGGGGCAACTCATCCTTATTGAACGACTTATCCTTAAACGAGTATGCTCGGTTCTTGGAGTTGGTCGACGGTTGAATTCGCACGTCAACTCTCGTTCGATGGTCGGTGCGGAGAACCAGTTCTGTTGCGAATCTCGTATAGAGCCCATCCTTAACAGGGAAGCGTACTCTAAAGATAGCCTCGAGGACGGAACCCTTCCCGGAGGATTGGTCCCTAACGACGATAATCTGGGGGAGATTAACGAAGCGGCCAATTCCATGTTTACGTAGGTCGTTTAATAAAAATATAGTATTTTTATTTTTAAAAAACATATTTTAATCGTATATGTGGGCAGATTAACGTAGCCAGGCAGTCAGGTCTAGTATCGCATACTAGCATAGTAACTATCTAGTAATCTAAGGGGGAAATAGCCTATTAAGTAAGCATTACATAGTAAAGCATCTTAATACTCCTTCATGCGGCTCAACAAAGCTCTTATACAACTTGAATGCGGCTTTCATAGCTCTTTTATGTGGCCACTGTTTTGACCACTTAAATACTGCCGACAGTATATAATAAATATAAGTATATAATTAAACGTTAAATATATATTTAAACATTAATAAATTTAAATATTAATTATTATAATAATAAAAGTTAATATAATTATTAAATAATTAAATATAATTTAAATATTTATATATTAAATTAAATATAATAATTATATTAAATTAAAATTATACGAAATTATTTTATATAAGTAAAGTTTATAAAAGCTTTATTTAAACGTTTATATAAATATAATTAATTTTAACTTTAATTAAACTTTTTAATATATTTATATTTTAATATACTTTTTTAAATTAATTTTTTTAATAATTTATTATATTTTTATAATTTTAACTTTAACTTTTAAATATATAATAAAAGGCTTTTTTATTTTATATAAAATAATTTTTATATTAAATTTTATTTTATAATAAATTCTTTTATTATATTATTATTAATATTAAGGTTATTTTTTAATTATTATTTATTATTAAAAACAATTAAAATTTTAGCTTTATAATTAATTATATATTTAAATTATATACCGTTTATAATATTAAAGTTACTTTTTAATTATTATTTTTTATTAAATACTTAAAAAATATAATATAATTTTTTTTATATTATATAAAATAATTTATTTAATAAACCTTTTTTTATAATAAACTTTTTTATTATATCGTTATTAATATTAAAATCACCTTTTAATTATTATTTATTATTAAAAACGATTAAAATTTTAACTTTATAACTAGTTATATATTAAATTTTATATTATAAATAACTTTTATTTTTATATATTTATTTAATAACTTAAATATATAACTTTAATTTATTTAATAAATGTGTTTTTTATTTTAATTATTTAATTTTATATTATAAAAGATTTACTTTTATTAGTTTTTTTATAAGTTAAAATAATATAATTTTATTAATTAATGTTTTTTTTATTTTTAACTTTTATATAAGTTAATTATATTATATATTTATATTAATTTAATGTATATATATATATAAATTTTCTTATAATTTTTTTATTTTAAACTTTAAATATTATATTAATACTTTTTAAATTTTTATTTATTATAAGTATATAAATAATTATTTTCCCTTTTTTTTTAACTTTTTAAATTTTCTTTTTTTATATTATTTTAATTTATTTAATTTTAAAAACTTTTTAAGTTTTTTTGATTTTATTTTTATATTATACTTTTTTTTAAAAAGATATAAATTACTTAATAAATATATATTATTTATATTTATAAAATATATTTTATTTACATTTATATTTATTATATTATTATTATTTTAATTAAGTTTATTATTTAAATTATTAATATGTTTATATTGAATATTAATATTTTTTTAATTAATTTAATTGTTTTTATTTAAGTTAAAGCTTTTATAATTAATTTTATTATTTTTATTTATTTTAAAACTTTTAATTCTTTTAGTTTAATTAAATTAATTATTTTAATAGGTTTATATATTTTTTGTTATTTATTTTAAAGTACACTTAAATTTTATAACACTTTTAAATTTTTTAAAGCTTCCGGGTTTTATTATTATAAACGTTTTATTATTATAAATTTTTCGCGTTAAATTTTTTATTTTAAGTATATTTAAAGTGTAATTTATTATTATAAAATTAATTAATATTTTAATATTATTAAGTTTAAAAAATAATGTTAATTATATATTTTTAAACATTTATATATTAAACTATAAGCTTTTTTTCCTTTTAAATTAAGCTTTAAATTTATTTATATTTTCTTTATAATCTTTATTAAATTTATCGTTTAATTTATTAATTAATTTAAATTTACTTTATTAATAAATTAAAAAATTTTTTTCTTTTATATAATAATTTATTTATATTAATTTACCCGTTTTAACGTAAAAATATTAAAAAGTTTTTTACCGTTTTTAAAATAATATTAAAAAATTAAAAAAAGAAAAATAATAAACTTAATATAATTAATAATAATTTCTATTAAAGCTTTAAAGGAAAATTCGAATATTTAAACGAAAATAAAGATAATAATAACGATTTAATTATAATAAATAATAAAGTTTTAATTTTCATTAATCGTTAAAAAAGCTTTAATTATTAATACGTAATTATATAAATTTTAAACTTTTTTTTTTCGTTTAAGTTGCTTTTTATTATTTAAATTACTTTTTATTAATTTTTTATATAAAATAACTTTTTTTTTATAAATAAACTTTAAGAATTTTTTGTTTTTTTCGTTTTTATCGTTTTTTAATATTTATAATTTTAGCTTTTTTTTTTACGTTTAAACTTTAATTATAATTAAATATTAATTAAACTATTTATTTTTATAAACTTTTAAAAGCTTTATTTTAATAATATTTTTATAAGTTTATTTATAATTATAACGTTTATAAAAGTTTAATTAACTTTTATAAATTTTTTTTAAACCTTTTATTTAAGTTAATATATATAAATATTTATATAACGTAACTTAATTTAAAATTTTATAACTTTTTAAACTAAAAGTTTAATTATTTATTAATTATTATATTAAAGTATTAATTTTTTATTAAATTTAAGCTTTAATACTTTAAATAAATAAAATATATATATAAATTTTTTAATTATTTATAAAAAAACTAAAAGCTTTATTTTAATAATTAAAATAATTATTATATTTTAACGGTTAACTTTTTAAATTATTAATTTTTTAAAAAACTTAATTATATATTTTTAATTATTTTTTTAGTTTAAAATATTATTTATAAATAAAACATTATTAATATAAAGGAATAAATTTACTTTAAATAATCTCTTATAATTAAAAGTATAATACTTTATAATATATAAATATTTTAACATTTAATTAATTATTTTTTAATATTAAATTAATAAATTTATATTAAACCTTAATAATTTTATTATAATAAATATAATATTTAGTTTTATTAAAATTATAACGTATAATAAAAATCTTATTTTTTTTTAAAATAGTTTTTTCTGTTTTTTAAACGTTATTTCGTTATTTAAACGTAGCTTTTTTACTTTTATAAGGATTTTTAATAGTTTTTTAAAATACTTTTTATAAGGAATATATTTAACCATTATTTTTTTAATATAAAATTATTATAATATTTAAAGCTTTTATTAAACTTTATTTCGGATAATATTTATATTAAAAAACCATTTTATAAACCTTTTTTTTTAATTTTAAACTTTACTTTTAATTAAATAATAATAGATTTTCTTTTTTTTTTTAATAATTAAAACTTATATTATTTATATAAAAATATATTAATATTTTATCCTTTATTATTATATAAAGCTTTTAAAGGATTTATATAAACTTTATATTTTTAAACGTTTTAATAAACGTTATTTATTATATAAAAAATAATTTTTTTAAGCTTTAAAATCTTTTTTAATATTTTAAAATTAAAGGGAAATTTTATATACACTTTTTTATCGATTTTAGTTTATATAAAAACGTTTATTACATTTAATTAAAATATTTTAAAATTAAATATTATAGTAATCGTTAAAATTATTTTTAATAAATTTATTATTAAAATGGTGGCTTTTATTAATAAATCCTTAAATATTTATTAATTTTTATAAATTATTAATTAAACTTTACATTTAACTAGCTTTTTTTTTTCGTTTTTATATATAAACACTTATTTATTTTTTATTATTTATACTTTTTTCGTTTTAATTTTTAAAAAAAGGCATTCTTTTTATAAATAAAATTAATCGATATACTTTTTTAAATAATTTTATATAACTTTTTTAAAATTATCTTTAAATATATATTTTATTAAATTTTTAATTATTTTAAATAATATTAGTAAATTTTTAACATTAACTTTTAAAAGCTTTATTTTTTAAGAAGGTTTTTTATTATATATTTATTAAGTAATAATGTTTAAAATTAAAAAACTTATTTATATATTACCATTTAATTTTATTTAATATTATTAATTTAATTATTTTATTTTTTTAAAAATTATAATTTAATTTATTTATTACTTTTTTTATTATATTTTATAATTTTATTATTTTTTTAAATTATATATAATTTTTAAACTTAATTATTAAATTAATTAAGCTTTATATTTATTTTTAATTTAATTTTAAAGATATTAATAACTATTAGTTTAAATTATATGTTTAATTTTTAAGTTTTAAAATTTAATTACGTTTATTTCGTTAATTTTCGTAATTTTTATTTAAACTTAATTAATTATTTAAATTTAAATTATTTAAATTTTTAATAAATATAAAAAAGTTATTTATATGTTATAATTTTTTAGTAATTTTTTTTAATTTTTTTTTATTTAAAACTTTCCGGTTAATTATTTATATAATATATATAGTTTTATTTAATTTTTATTATAAGGTTTATTCGTGTTAAGGTTTTAATTTAAAGGTAATAATAACGGAGTATTAATTTAAATATATATATTAATAAAAGTGTAAGTAAATTAACGTAGTTAAGCAGTTAGGTTTAATATCGTATATTGGTATAGTAATTATCTGGTAATTTAGGGGTGAAATAGCTTTTTAAGTAAGCATTATACGGTAAAGCATTTTAATACCTTTTATACGGCTTAATAAAGCCTTTAATGCGGCTTTTATAGCTCTTTTATGTGGCCACTGCTTTAACCACTTAAATATTACCGATAAAAAGCTTATAAAAAAGGTGTAATACTTTTTAAGTATTTAATAATAAATAAGTGTTTAAATTAACTATTATTAAACTGTAATTAATATTTTATAAAAGGATATCATTTTATTTATATTAAACTTTATATATAAAAATATTAAAATAAGTTTAATAATTTTAATATAAAAATACTTTTTTTAAAGTTAATACATTTATTATAATATTTATAAATATTAATTAAAATTAATAAACGTTAATAAATGTTAATTAACATTATTAATATTATAAAATATACTTGTAATTTCGAATACCTTTTAAAATCCCGGATTAAAAATATTTTATTCCGATATAATAACCCTTTTTTTAAGCCGTTTTTTTAAGTTATAACTTTTTATAAAAACATGTATAACATTATATTTCCTTTTTAAAATCTTTATTTTAAAGATTTTATTAAATGGTTAATTATAAGTAGGTTTTTTTTTTTTTTTTTTTTTTTAATTTTTTTTACATGTTAATTATACCGTTATATTTAAAATTAAAAAGAAACGTAAATGTTTTAATTCCACTTTTATTTGAAAAAACCTTGTTAATTAAATTAAGTTTAACGGTTTTAAATTAAACATGGTTTATTTTAAATGTTTTAAATATAAAAGAAAATATTTTATGCTTTTTTTTTTTTAAATAAATGTAATAAGTATGTATTTTATAATATTTTTTATAACGAAATAACGGTTTTATATGTTTTTTTTCATTAAATAAATAAGGTAATTTATTATTTAATTAATAAAAAAAAGAAAGTAAAAAATAATTTAATTTTTTATTATAAAGAATTAAAATGTTTTAATAGTTTAATTAAATTATTAATAATAAAAGTTATTTAAATTAACGTTTAATAAAAGGTCTTTTATTAAAAAACATTAATATTAATAAAGTAAGGTTTTAAAAATTTAAAAGAAATAAAAGTATATAAAAAAGTTAAGGAAAAAAAACGCTTAAAATCCATTAAACATTAACGTTTAAAAGTTAAGTAATTTAAGCAGTTTATTAAATTTATAAACTCTTTTAATTAAATTAGTTTTAACCCATTTAATTTAAACTTAATTTTTAATTATTTTATTTTAATGTTATTAAATTTAAACATTATAAATAACGATAATAAAAACTTATTAATTTTTTTTTATAATTTATTAAGTGTTTTTTAAGTTTTTACGTACTTTTCTTTAATAAATACCCTTTTTATTATATTAAATATTTTATTATGTTTTTAACTTTTTTAAATTTAATATTTTTTTTACTTTATATATATCGTTTTTTTTTTTACTTTTATTTTAATATTTAACTTAATATTTTAAAGGATAAGTTTTAATATAAATATATAAAAAATTAAATGAAGTTTCATTATTTTAAAAAATATTAATTTATAATTAATAAAGGAAATTATTTTTTTAATTTTAAAAGGTTTAATTTTTTTAAAATCGAGCTTATTATTTAATTATTTTATTTTAATTTAAGGTGTTTTTAAAGTCGATTTTTATTTTTATTATAATAAATAAACTTTATTTTTCTTTTAAAAAATTAATCCCTTAATTTTATATTAATTATAATATATAATTATATATTATTAAATAAAAGTAAGTTTTTATTTAAATTTAACTTATAAAAATTATATTTTTAAAGCTAATATTTCCGTTTTAAAGGTTATTTTAATAATTATTAAAATAATTAAAACATTAATTTTATTTTTTTTAATAATTATATTTTAATTATATACCGTTATATATAAAAACATTTTTATATTTTTATTAATAAATGTATTATACGCTATTTATATAATAAATAAAAGTTTTATTTAATCGTTTTATTTATAATTAATATAACTTTAAAAATATTATTTTATAATTTAATTAAACCTTTTAATTTATTTATTTATTTAAAAATATATTATAATGAACATTTTTTATTTTATTTTAATTATTTTAGTTAAATTAATTTAAAACTTAAATGTAAATAACTTATTTTTATTTAAAATAAATTTTTTAAGTAGTTTATAATAAGTTAATATTTTTTTAATAAAGAAAAAAACGAATTATTTAGCTATATAAGTGTTTTAAAAGGGTAAGAATTAACTATATTTAATGAGTTAATTAATTATTACTTAAATGTTATCGTATTTTAATTTTATAATAAGATTTTTAAATTTTAATAGTTTAATAATAAAATTTTAAACGATAATACTTTAAGTTATATTTAATATTTATATAAGTTAAAATAACTTATAAAACTTATATTTAATTGCTTTTATTTTAATATAAATATTATAATTTTTAATTACTTTTTTAATTATTATTTATAATTTAAGGAAATTATAATTTTATTAAATTCGTTATTATGTTTTAAATTTTCTTTAGTGTTTAAATAATTTATAATTATATAAGTATAAAACGAATTTCTTTTATAAGTTTTATAATATATATTATTTTTAATTATAAAAAAAGGTCTTTTTTTCCTTTAAAAAAAGCTATTTTTCTTTATTTATAAAGGTATTTTAAAACCTTTATTTTTAAATGTTATTTAAAGTTATATAAAAAACTTAAAAAATTCCTTTTTTTATTAAATTAAACATTTATTTTTTTTTATAATAACTTAATATTATATTTATTAAGTTTATTAAAAGCGTTAACTTAAACGTTTTTTTTTTTTTAATGTAATAAATTTAAAAGTTAAATCCATTTAAAAACTCTTTTTATTGTTATTATTAAAAGGATAATTTTTAAGTTATTATAAACGTTTTTAAGTTTTTATAATTAAAAAATATAGTAAATAATTTTTTAATTTTATTTATATATAAGTTTTAATGTTTAAAAGCTTTAATAATTATAAACAGTTTTTTATTATAAATTAAGTATTAAAGTTTAAGGCCGTAAAAAGCTTAAAAAAAGTAAATAATTAAGTGTTATTTTTTATCGTTTTTTTTTTATTTTAAGGTAACTTTATATATTACTTTTAAAGCATTAACGTATATTCGTTTTTTTTTATTAAGGTTTAATAAATAATAAATAAGGTTATTAATTATTAATTCTTTTAAATGTTTAAATAACTTTTTAATTTTAATTATAAATTAAAAAGGTTAATTCTTTTTTTATATAATATTTATAAAAGGAATTACGATTTTTTTAAATCCTTTAATTAATTCTTTAATAAAATTAATAAATCTATAAAAACTTTAAACCTTTTAAATAAAGGTAAGGTTTTTTATTTTTTAACTTATTTAATTTTCTTTTTTTAAATTTTAATATTTCTTAATATAATGGTGAATTTTAAGTAATTAATCTTTTATTTTTACTATTAACACTTTTAAGCTTTATAATTATTATATAATTCTTTAAAACTTAAAAGATTAACTTTTTATATTTAAAATGTTTTTTATAAGTGTTAAAGTAAATTAAAATATTATTAATATAAATAAAAATAAAGATATTAAAATATTTTTATAAGATTATTATTATTATATATTAAAATGTAATAAAAATATTAGTAAAGTTTTAAAGTATTATTAAATACTTAAAATACTTATAAGGCGTTTTAAAAGTAATCTTTTATTTTTTATTTTTAGCTATTTATATTTTATAATAACCATTTATTATATTAAAAATAATAAACTATTAAGTTTTATTAATATGTTTTTTTATATTATTAAATAAAATTAAAAGATACCCGTTTTTAATAATTATATCGTTTAAAAAACAATAATTATAAACTATATAATAAGTTAAGTTTTTATTTTTATCCTTTTTTTAAATACCATTTAATTTTAATTTAAATATTATAATTATTAAATATTTAATAAAGGATTTTAAGTTTTAAATAAATCTTTATATTAAATTTTTATAAATTTATTTTTATAAAGCTTTTTACTTTTATTATTTTAATTTATATATAAGTTTAAAGTATAAGTGTTATTTTTTTTTTAAAGGAATTTTATAATTATATATAATATGTTTAAATAATTTATTTAAAATTAATTGCTTTTTTTAAAATATTACATTAAACTTTTTTTTAAATTTTTTAAGTATATTTTATAATCGATTAAATTTAACTTTTTGTTTTATTAAATACATTATAACTTTATTTATTAAAGTAATAAATTTAAATAAATATAAAGTTATATTTACATTAATTTTTTATTAATTTATAATGGTTTTATTTAAAATTAAGCTTTTAAGTTTATTTTATTAAATAATTTAAGCTTATTAATCGATTATAAAGTTATTAATAATAAGTTAAAATAAGTTTAAAAATACTTCGTCGTTAATTTTAATAATATTAAAAAAAATTATATTAAAACGTTTATAAATTAATACGTTAAAATTTATAATTTTTTTATATATATATTTATTATTATATTTAAATAATCTTTTATTAATAACTTTTATTTAATATATTTTCTTTTATTTTTATAAAGGATATTATATTTATTTATAAGGTAAGGATTAATATAATAAAACTAAAACCTTAAATTAATTACTGTTTTAAATTTCTTTTTTTATTATTTTATAATAATAATTAAGTTTTTTCTTTTAAATGCTACAATTTTTAAAATGGTTTAAATGTTAAAATTAAATTTATTATCTTTAAAAACATATATCGTTTAAGTTAAAATTTAATTTAAAACTTTTTTTTATTATATTTAAGTATTATCTTTTTTATTTTTAAGTTTTTAAAATTAATTTTAAAGGTTTATAAAATTTTAAATAAGCTTTATTTAAACGTTTTTATATTTTAATAATTAAATAGTTATTTTTTAAACCTTTTATTTATTATATACCTTACATTATATTTAAAAAATAGTTTTTTTAAATAATACATTTATAAGTATAATTTTTAGGTTATTTAAAATATAGTTTAATTATTATATATTTTTTTATATATTAAATTAAAACCTTTTTTATTTTATTAATTTAATATAAAGTATTTAAGTAATTAATTTTTTTAAGTTAAAACTTAGCTTTAAATTTATTTATTAAATGTTAAAAATAAATATTATAGTAATAAAATAATTATAAAAATAACATATATTTAAAATGTTTTAGTTATTT
>JAJLYQ010000117.1:0-20448 GCA_022984935.1 Hypoxylon sp. NC1633
TTTTACTATAATTATAACATTTAATTTAATTTAAATTTTTATAAAGCTTAAAAGATCATTTAATTATAATTTAATTTACATTTATAGGTTTAAAATATATATTATAAAAAATATTTAAATAACATTTATTATTTTTCCTTCCGTTTTTTTTTATTAAAATAAATTAATCCTTAATATTCTTTTTTAATTTATGTTAAAACTATCGATTATTAATTTTAATAATTAACTTAATATATTCGTTAAAATCTTTAAGATAATTTTCTTTATAAATTTTATTTTTAATTTATTGTTTAAATTTTTAATAAAAATAAACGAAAAATCCCTTATTAAAAATATCGGTTTAAATAACTTATTTCTTAAAGTTTATAACGTATTTAATAGTTAATTTAACTTATTATAAATTAATTAAACATTATTTAATTATTTAAATTTTATTAAGGTTATTATATATTTTTTAAAGTTTATTAATAAAATATTTAAAACTTTTAAAAATTTTAATAATTTTAGGTCGTTTTTTTTATTTATAATATTTTTTAAATAATTTTTTATAATAAGCTTAAATTAAATTAAAACATTTTTAATAAAAAATGTAATTATTATTAAAACCTTTTATTTTTTTTTTAATAAAAAACTTATAAAATTTAAAGTAAGCTTATATTTAAATAATAAAACCATTAAGATTTTTAAAGTTATTATATAATTGTAAAGTTTTAAGTTTAGGTTTTTTAAGTTAAATAGTTTTAAACTATTTTTTAAATTGTTTAATTTTATTTAAAAAGGCTTAAATATAAAAAGAAAAGGCATTAATTTAATTTAATATAATATAGTTAAGTAATGTTTTTTTAATAAATTAATTAAATACTTTTTTATTAATAAAAAATAAATCTTTTAAATTAAATAATAATTAAGTAAATTTTTTTATAAATTAAATTATTTTTTTTTAGGGGATTTAAATTTTTAAATTTTAAATTCTTTTAATTCGTTTTTTAATTTTTTAAATTTATTGTTAATAAACCTTTTTTTTAAGAAAAAAAATTACTTTAAAAAAGATAATTATAATAATAAATATTTTAAAAAAGGAATAAACGTAAAAGTATTATTATTTATATTACTTTTAAATTTTAAATTAATAAAGGGTTATTAATTAAAGAATAATTAAAATATTATAAAGCTTATTTATATTAAAGTTTTAATTTAAAAGTAATAATAATAAAGTATTAATTTAAGTATATATATTAATATAAACTTATAAAAAAGGTATAACACCTTTTAAATATTTAATAATAAATAAATGCTTAAATTAATTATTGTTAAATTATAATTAATATCTTTTAAAAGGATATTATTTTATTTATATTAAATTTTATATATAAAAAATATTAAAGTAAGTTTAATAATTTTAATGTAAAAATATTTTTTTAAAGTTAATATATTTATTATAATGTTTATAAATATTAGTAAATATTTATAAATATTAATTAAAATTAGTAAACATTAATAAACATTAATTAATATTATTAACGTTATAAAATATATTTATAATTTTAAATACCTTTTAGAATTTTAGATTAAAAATATTTTATTTTAATATAGCAACCCTTTTTTTAGGCTGCTTTTTTAGGTTATAACTTTTTATAAAGGTATATATAATAATATATTATTAAATATTTTTTATTATTTTAAATAAATATATTTTATATATTATTAAAATATATATTTAAATAGTTTATATTTTTTAAATAAAATAAAAAAAATATATTCGTTTATATAATATAAAATATTATAATATTTATTAAAATTAATAAGCTTAAAGTTATTTTTAAAACGAACTTAATATTATTTTTAATATTTATATTTAACATTAAATTAAAAATTTTTTATTAAAATACTTTAAATTAAACTTCGTTTATTATAAATATACTTATTACGTTAATGTTTAATAAAATACCTTAAAAAATATAAATATATTAGTTTTTTAAATAAAATTAAAATATTAAAAAATAATTTATTAAAAAGGTTTTAATAATTTTTAAAGTTTTAATTTTATTAATTTTTATAAAAATATAAAATAAAATTTAATTAACAAGCTTTTTAATTATAATAAAACCATTTATTTATTTATATACGATTAAATAATAAGTTAATATTATAATGTTATAAGTTAAAATAATATTTTATAAAATAAATATAAAGTTTTATAAAAAAGTTATTATTAAGTTTTAATTTAAATGTTATAAATATTATACGTTATATTTTAACCTTACATTTTAATTTTTATTATAATCGTTATTTTTTATACTTTTATATTTATATAAAAAAGTTATAAAATAATTATTAAAAACATTTTAATTTATTTTTTATATATATTTCTTTTAATTTAATTATTAATTACGTTATTTAAATTAAAAATATTTTATAAATTAATAACTTTATTTATTATATATAAAATATTTTTTATTATTTTAGTTATTTTTTTAAAGTATAAACCGTTTATTTAAAGTAAAATTTTTATAACTTTTATTATAAAACTTATTAAAAATTTAACTTATAATTTTATTTAAATTATTATTATATTTATAATTAACTTAATATTAATTATCGTTTTTAATTTAATATATTAATTATATTTATATTCGTTAATAAATATTTACCGCGTTTTAAAAATTTAAGTAAACGCTTTTAAAACTATTTATTAATTATAAAATAATATTATTAAATGTTAAATAATTTTATATTAAATTTATTAATTTTTTTATAAAATTATTAATAATTATATAATTTAAAAAAAAACCTTTATAAATTTACTATAGTTTTATAAAAAGGATTTTAAAGTATATTAATAAATTTTTATTTAAAGTCTTTTTAAAAATAATGTATATTATAATAGTATAAAATTTATTAATATATAATTAATAATTTTTAATGTTATAAAAATATCCTTTTAATTATAAAACTATTTCGTTAAACCTTAATAAAATTTCAGTTAAATAATTATAATAAAACTAAAAAACATTATTTTTTAACATTATAAAAAAACATTATAATATTAAACAATTTTTACGCTTATTTTTTAACATATATTTTTAAAAACTTTAATTTTTTTATTAAATACTTTATACTTTTTATTATTAAATTTAATAAATTTATTATTATACATTTTAATAAACTTAAAAAAAACTTAAAGAAAACTTAATATTGTTATTAATTTTAATATTAAACTTTTAATAAATACTTTATTTAAATAATTTCTTATTTTTTTTAATTATTAACCGTATAATTATAAAAAAAATTATAAAATTTACTGCTTAAAAAAGTTACTTTAAAAGGTTTAAAATTAAAAAGGTAAAAATTAATTAAAAAGTGATAAAAAGTTTAATAATAATTATAAACTTAATTATTATAAATGTTTTAATTTAAGTTAAAATAAATATAACAAAAATATTAATATATATAAATTTATATTTAAATTAAATAACGTTATAAATAAAATTAATAAATTTAAATTAATTTATAAAATAAATTACATTAAAAAAATATTTAAATACTTATTTAATATAATTATATTAAAGCTTTTATAAAATATTTATAAAAATGGTTATAGCAAAAATATAAAAGGTTTTATTTAATTTATATTAAAAAAAAAGTTTTAATTATTAAAAGTATTAAATAGTTTTTAATTTTATAAAAGGTATACTTATTTTTTAATATTTATTTTAAATTAAAAATTATTTATATTATAAAATTTATTTAAATTTAACCTTATTTTTTTTCTAGATTTTTTAATTAAAAAGCCTTAAATATTCCATTATATTTAAAATATAAAAAAGTTTATTAATAATTCGATATTTTTCCTTTTTTTTTCGTATAAACTATATAAAATAAAATAATTATATACTTTCTTATTAAATCTTTTATTAATTATTATAAAATAAATACCTTTTTAATTTTAAAAATCTTCTTTAAAAATCTCTTAAAAAATCTTATTAAATTTATTATAATATAAATATTATAAAAAATAACTTATTATATATAATAAAAAATTAACTTTATTATATAAGGTTTTTTTAGTTTAAATATTAAAGCTTTCGTTTTTATCCTTTTAAATTTATTTATCTTAAAAATTTATAAATATTTTATTAATAAATAAAAAGGAAGTTATAAATAATTTAAGGTAAAATAAATACACGTAATAAAAGTATTAAAAAAATATAAAAACAAAACAATAAAAATACGTAATAAAACGCAGTTATTATTTAAGTAATTATTATAATTTATATTTAATATATAACTTAAAATAACATTTTATATTTTTAAAAATATTCTTTAAGGATTTTATATTTAAGTTTAAATTTTTTTTTTATTTAATTATTAAAATTATTATTAAAAGGGTATAATATACTTTAATATTAATTTATTAAAAGGATACGTTTATATTTTAATATTAATAAAACTTTAAATAATCTATTTTTATAAAATCTTTATTATTTTATAATTAACTTATTAAGTTAATTATTAATTAATATTAAATAATAAAGTTATAAAAATATATTATATAATATTATAAATAATAATAATAAAGTTATTAATAAATTATAAAAAAGTTATGAAAAAAATATAATAAGCTATAAAATATTTAAAAAAATAAAAAGTATTTTAAAAAGGATACTTATATATATATATATATATATAATAATTTCATATAATAATACGTAATTATACTTTTAATATAAAGGTTTTAATATAAAAAATTCCGGTATTAAATTATATATATATATAAATAATTATAAAAAATAATATAACGTAAAAAATATATATTAATATAATTAATAATAATAATTTACCGTTTAATAAAATAAAAATATAAAAATAAAAATATAAATGTTTTAATATTTAATATTATATAATTTTAATAATTAAATTAAGTTATTATATTAATTAATTTATAATTTTAAATATTTAAAATAAATATTTATTTTATTATTATTATTATAATTAAAATTATATATATATATATATATAATATAATTATAAATATTACGTAATAAAAATTTAAAAATAATTAAAAAATATTTTATTATTAAATAACTTTTATTAATATATAAATAAAACTTTATATATATAAAAATTAATAATTTTATTTATTTAAAATTTATTATAAATAAATTATATAATAAAATTTAAAATATTAAAATATTTTTTTAAAATAAAATATAATTTTAAATATTTAATATATTAATAATTTTAATAAAATAAATATATATATAAAATTAATTAATTTTTTCGGTTTTATAATATATATTATAAATTTTATTATACGTATAATAAATTTTATTATACGTATAATAAGTTTTATTATACGTATAATATTATATTATATAATATTATATAAAATACGTATAATAAACTTTTATATTTTATTTTAAATATAAAATATTATAAATATTACGTATTTTATATTATAAAGTTTATTTTAAATTATATAACTTTTTTAATTTATATATATATATATAATAAAGTTTAATAAATTTTTAAACATTTAATAAAATAAATAATATATACGATAAAAATATATAATTTTATTATTTTTTAATATTTATTTTTTAAAATTTAAATTTAAATAATAAAATATAAAATAAAATAACTTATATTTTTAAAAAAAATTAAAACTTATTATTTTATTATTTTATAATAATTTTTAAATTTTAAAAAATTTAAATTTTAACGTAATATTTAATAATACGTTTAATATTATAACCGTAAATTATAAAAAGCTTAAAAATTATTTTTATTTAATTTAAAAGTTAAATAATATAAAATAAAAGTTTTACGTAATTTCCTTAACGTTTATAATTTTTAAACTTTTTTAAAAAATATAATAAATTGTATAAAAAATATATATTTTTAATTTTTATAATTTTATTTTTTAATATTTATTTTTTTAAATTTTATTATATTTTTATATAAAATTTAATTAATATAATCACGTATTTTAAGTTTTAAAAATACTTAATTTTAAAAATATTAATATTTTTATATTACGTATTAAAAATTAATTATAAAAGTAAAATAAAATATTAATATATAAAATAAAACATATTTTAAATAATATAATTTGTAAATATAATTTTAATATTTTTTTTATAATTATATATTTTAAGTTTAAATAATTATTTAAGTTTTTATTTATATTAATAAAATTTAAAAACTTAAAAAACTTAAATAAAAGTTTAAATTATAATACTTTTTATTATTGAAAATTACTTTTATAATAAAAAAAATTTAATTAATTTTATAAAATTTATTATTTATTTTTAAATCCCGTAATTAAAAAGTTATAAACTTTTATATATAATATATATATAAAATATTAAATGTTCGGAAACTTAATAAACTTTATTATATATATATATTTCGTTTCGTTTTTAAAAACTGTTTTAATACATTATATATTTAAATGTTTAAGTATTATACTTATTTATTTACTTACCTAGGTAAGTATTTATTATTTATATATCGATTGTTTAATTAAAGAGAGGCTTTAATAGCTTTAGCTTTTATTGGTTTCATTCTACGGATCCGATCCCGCCACCCGGCCTCCTTCGTGCTTCAATTCTTATTATGGTTAGAATGCACGTTACAATATACGTCTCCTGTTTCTTGTCCTGCTAGTATAAAGTAGTATTTGTTTATTGTTTCGTTTTAAATGACTACCTGTGACTGGGATATATAATATGTACCTGTGTAGGTACGTAGTTGGCTTAACCATTTTATAAGTGGTGGAGAAAGACTAAAGCAGACTTCCGACGAAGGGCGTCAACGATCAAAGAAACCGCCCATTAATATGAATGAATTACACAGTAGTTGAGCCGTGCATCTGCTCTCCACCGACCTATGCATCGGGCACTTGTATCAATCAGATTCAATGGACCGACTGTATTATTACAAGGCCGCCAAAAGAAACTGGACCGAGACCAACTCACTGCCCTCGAAGCGGGCCAGTAGCTTGCTGGGAAGCTCTCCCCGGAACCCTGCTGTTCCCAAGCCCAGCCTGTAAGCACTAGGCAGCCCAAGTTGGCCGGTGTCATCCCAGTTGGTCGGGCTCCTAGGCAAGCTACGTAAAGACAGCAAGGGTTCAATGTCAGAAAGGGGGAAAGCCTATGTATGTACCTTACATCTATGTATGTATGTACATACATTGTAACTATGTATAAACATACAGATTTTACGGAGAATTGGTAAGAAGTCGAAGAGTGGGAAGTTTAAGGCGGCAGGGCAGGGCGTCAGGGCCTCAGTCTCTGATCCTGGAGCCAGTGGAGTTCGCCCACAATACCTAGTCCAACGGAACGAGGTCTAGTAAAGCCACCCGCTCACGTCCCGTTACTCTCGAACATTTTTTTCTTCTCGCAACCCAGTCACAGGTAGAGCCAGCCAGTGCACCCTGCTGCTGCAACTGTTCCCGTCTCAAGCCCAAAAGAGAAGCGTTCTGTCTCTCATATGTGCAGTTATTTTTCTCCTTCCATTCCCACCCACCCTCGCGCAATACAACCGTGACTCTTCCAGAGGACTACCAATAGACAAGCATAACTGCACAGATAACCCAAGATTCCGGGGGAATAGTTCTCGACTTTGACTCGCACGATATATTGCTGCAACACCTTTCGCCATTCTGGACCACTGGTTTATGTTGCACGCTTCTCGCAGCACTTATCGTTTTGGTCACGGTGCAGAGAGGGACGACCACCTAGACGACCTGGAGATCGTGTGTCAAGACCAGCATGATACCGCCTGGTTGATTGGAGAAGCGGTAAACTTTCTCGAGGGACAGCACAGCAGCCTGACTACGACCCCACGAAATCGACTTACCCCAAGCTACGCTTTACCAGGTACACGTGGACCAGTGTGACCATCCGAAAGTTGATAGGGCAAAAAGAGAGAGCCCACTGGTACACGTATATACCGCTCAGCAATTGGACCTCTTCGAACGAAGAAACCTGTCACGAGGTTGGATACCAACATATCTGGGGATTGTCTTGTTACCGTGGACTTGTTTTTGGGTCTGTCTGTCTATAAGATTGATACGGGGAGCGGTTTGGAACCAGCCGAAAAAAGAAAGGAAACCCAACTTTTTTTTCTTGTCCTCTTTTAGGACGACAATCTATTTCCAAAGGTAGCGCTGCCGAAGATCCTAGATGATTTTACCCTGACGTACCATCAACCCCACCAAGCCTGGCACCGCGAATTGACATAAACCAAACAATAATACGCGACAACAACAACAACAATTACTACTGCTGCTACGTCGTGACAGCTACAGCATATTGACAGCTAGCTAGACGAAGGGGTGCTCATTGCGCTACGCTCTGCGCCATGTCTCCCAAACTACGACCTCTCAAGCTACCGCTCCTAGTGGAAGAGAGGAGGAGGAAGGAAGAGGAAGAGGCGGCACAGCGTGAAGCGGAGGTGGACGTGCCGTATAACTTCTACACGACGGATTCCTACTCGTCTGACGCGGCGTCGCCGGTAACACCAACCTTTTCCACGCGTGGTCATCTGCGTTACTCCAGCTCGATGTCGTCTTTCGAGCTTGCGACAGTAGGGAGCTCCGACAACAGCCCCTCGTCGCCGTCGCAAGCAGCTCAAGCAGCGCAAACAGTGCAGAGCTCGGGCAGACGCGTGCTGCCGGACGTAGAAGAGGAACCCGTCGAAGAAGAGCCGATTGAGTACGAAGATTCAGATGCTGACTACGACGACGTGTCCGAATTATACCAATGCTTATGTAGGTTGCACCCGGATCCTCTTCCCATCGTCCTCCATTCTAACGTTGCTTTCGCTTTAGGCGACGAGCCTTGCATCCACAGGGACACCGATCTGGTGCAGAGCACGTCAAATTTCTACGCGCATAATCGGAGCGTCGACTACGACGTAGGATTCTTCAGCGACGGCGATTTCAGCCTCAGTTTACGGTCGTCGTCGAAGAAGCACCGAGAAGGCTCTGTATCGCCGTTTACGGGATTTACGCAACGCTTCGGTTCTCGGTTTTCGTCTTTTACGAGGTGGAAATCGTCCAAGCCCCCTAGCATAATCAGCTCTCCGGTATCCGAGTACGGATTTGACCGGCCGATCTTGTCTCGAGCAGCCTCGAGCCGCTCTTCTTCGGTTTCGGCACCCAGCCGGCATCACCTGGATCGCTCGAACGAGCCTCCGGTACCGCCCACGCCTGCGCTGTCACGTTTTGGAAGCAGCGACAGTTTCATGCCATTAGACGGGGCGGTCGATGCTAAGAAGGCCAATGACGTTCTCTCTATCGAGCAAGAACGTAAGCAGGCGGTGACGCCGCTTTTGCCGCCCATGATGGCTTCTACATCTGCCGAGCAGATCCTACCGCAGCCGTCTCCGTTAGAATCGCCGAGCGTTGCTTCTCCGAGCTCTCCGGTCGGAGAAGAGATCTATTCTACTGGCATCCTATCGCCGCCACTGAGCACGAAGCCGTCGAGCTCTTCCCTTCGCCACGTACCGGGCTCGGTGGAGCTTCCCCAGCTTCCTGCGCCGGACGCCTGGTCCGACCGCTTGGGACACGCAAACTACACCATCATCCCGAAACCGTACCAACCCGAGACGTCCGACCTAGAGTCTCTCCGCCAATTTCGGGCAGACTGGGAGGCCGCGCGCGTGAACTACACGAAGCACCTCGCTCGGACAGGCGAGCACTACGGCCAGACCTCCAAGACCTACGCGCTCACCGAAGCCAAGTGGGCCGAGACCCAGCGGGCTTGGCGGAACATTCACAACGAGGTCGCGGAGGCGATCGTCGCAAGCGGCGAAGCAGCCGCGTGCGAAAAGTTCGACGAAGGCGTCTTGACCACCGTGCCGAGGATGGACGCCGAGGGGAAATTCCCCGAACGCGGAGACGAGGACATCGTCGGCCCGATGGTTCGAGAGGCGACAATGATGTCTCTCGACAGCATGGACCGGAAGGGGCCCAGCTTCTGGCGCAATCTGGCTGGCAAGGTTGGCTTGAGGAAGTGAGCCTCGCTAAATCATTACCATCATCAATGCTACGATTACGTGGCCGCCTATTCGACGATCTCGACGGTTACGACTACCTAATGACTATTACGACTCTCGACGTCGCTTTCGCTCATTCTCCATACTTCGTTTCTTTACGTCTTACGCCTTACCTACGCTGCATAGAGAGATACCATTTGTTATTACACCTTGGATACCATTTAGAGAGGACGACTACGGCCCAAGGACCAGCCTGCCGCGCTAGCGGCATTCGCATGCATCACACGGCGTCGGCGCAATCGCAAATCAGAAATGTTTATTTTTTTGAGTTATCTGGACCATAATCTACATGAGGTTGCCACGGCCCGAGACCGAAAGCCTCCATGCACATATTTCCTTGCTAGCTTGCTGCATTTCCCTAGCGCCGTTCAGCCCAAAACCTGATGTCTTCAGCAGGGGTGAGATGTCGGCGACCTACCTCATGCACCTGCACGTACGAGGCTATGATCGGCGGGTGAAAGCCAACTCTTCGGCACACTACATAGACTCTTTTTCTTCTGTCTGTAACCCTATTCTCCGCACATACAAAAATTTGTACCCATTGCTTCGAAGGCGGATAGTGTACCGGTTTACGCGGCAAGAAAAAGAAAAAGTTCGGTTCACAACAGCAGAGGAACCGGAGAATTAAGAGGAGGCAAGTGAGTTTGGTTTCATTTTCTTGTTTTTTTTTAATATCATCTCGGTCATCCGGTAATCCTCAGCGTTCACCGGCATATTATCATCGCATTAGCAGGCGCTTTGGGGGAAAAAGTAACTTACAAGAGAAGGACGGAAGAGGGCTAGCTGCTGGACCGCCTCTGTGTGTCATACTGTACTGACTGTACATCACTTTGTCGAAACTGTGGAGAGATGGGGAAGAGAGAGGTAGACGACGCCGCGTTTGGGCGTAGCGAGTCTGTGGTGCGCGGATGAGGGGACGATATTAGCTTGTCAGGTCACTCGTACGCGACGACCGCAAGCCTCCGGCTCTTGAGGGCTAGGCACTCCGGATCCGGGTTTAGAGTCTCGGCGTGTTCTCGAGGGTGACGAGGAGATCCTGTGTGTAAACGATAAAATGTACATGAAGACCTTGTCATCTGGCTAGATAGAATCGATATCTGTGTAGCACAAATCAAGGAAAGATGCAACCAACCATTTTTCGACGTTCCCAATATATTACTATGCATGCATGCTCATGAGGGAATGACGCCCCAAGCTGGCTTATAGATGTCGCTGATGAGGGGTCCTGAGTCAATTCTGCCCAAGAAGGCCTGTATCTCAGCCTGTGGCGTCTCTGAAAGGCGTGGGGAGTAGGCATGGCAGCAGAGATCAGATTGCGCAGAGGAAATTGGTCTACGAGGCTGGGTTTGCTGAGCATACATTGCCCTGATGACGGCCAGTACAAAAGGTTTCAAAGGTTTCAAGGAAAGAAAGATAGCAGATAATCATATTCAAGATATACCTACCACGCAGCAACACACAGCCTTGCAGTACTTGCTCGTGCTGCTTTCACTACGTATCTTTAATAAATCCCCCATACGCATTGCCGCCAACGGTTCCTTGGTACTTGATCAGCTTTACAGTATGTACCTGAATCCGACCGGAGTAGCCGCTTCTCGATCTCCGGATTGTGCCTGGCTCCCATCCGACTCCAGTGACTCGCGAGCGGCCAAGTTTTGATTTTGCCGCTGCAGCACAATTCTGATAGACATAGCTAATAATGCCACAAGGAGTGCGACGGCAGCCGTGCCAGCGCCGCCCGGAAGATATCTAGGCCCATCTGAGGACGGGTACCTTGTAGTCAATGGTTAGCATCTACCGCAGGCGACGATTGTAGGCGGGATTAGGTATGGTTAGGAGTTCGTACAAGTAGGTACCGTAGATGTTGGCCGAGTTCCCTATCATATTCGCAAAGGAGATGCAGGCGCTTCGCTTGACAAGCGGTCTCGGGAAGCTGTTGGCTACCCATGCCAGTATAATCTGTTCATCATTTGCATTTCCCGGGTTAGCGATGATCACTTGCTTCACAGAGAACTTTCAGTTTACTAAAGACAAGTTCCGCGGAAGTAGCGTGAGAGTGCAGATGGACCGAGACCGGTAAAGTAATGGGTTCTTTACCTGGTAAGCGGGAACGGCACCCAACGGCAGTAGAAACAGCGCGAAGAAGCGAACGGTGGTGTTGAGAGTGGACACGACGATAATGTTGCCCGCAACAGAGATCATCGTGAGGGAAATGATGTGAATGCTGCGATCGGAGAAGCGCCCGGATGTGTACGTCACCAGCAGGGAGCAGAGAAACGTGAGCACCCAGACGGGCACCGTGAGAAGCAGAGTCTCGATGTTGCCGTACCCGAGAGTCTGGGCGATCGTTGGGAAAAAGTACTGGAACGTCTGCGAGAGAAGCGACGCGTGCTGCAGCAACGTGAACAGGTATAGTCGCGGGTCCCGCATAGCTAGCAATACTCCCTGCTTGATCGATGACGCGGTGGCTATGTCGGCCTCACCCGCATCCTTTAGAAGTCGCCATTGTGCGTACGCACGCTCCTTGGCTGATAACCAATTTGTGGTCGCAGGATAGTCTGGCAGAATGAAGGCCGAGCAAATCGCACTGAAGATTGTGATGCTACCTTCGATAATGAATAACCAGCGCCTGTTTTCCGGTTAGCTTTCAATTCTGGTCACGCAAGTTGATTTATACGTATATGAAGAATCTCACCACCCTGCTATGCCGTGAGCGCCACTTAAATTTCCAAGGACACCAGCGCCAAGAAGACCGCCAAACGCGTTCGCTAAGGAATGCCCGGAATAGAACCAGGCTATCCTGTGAGCCAGCTCCGATCGTGTGTACCAACTTGACATCAGGAATAAGGCACCTGGAAAGAATGGGGCTTCCGCTGTGACTTCATGAGCACTGTAGCGCAGCTTGCTGGTCCAGATCTGGACAGCGGAGGGGAGAACAAATAGGGGCAACATTCTTGGCATGATAGAAAGGGAGGTAACGGGACGCCAGAATATCATCTAGGCATGCTTTCAAACATACCGAATCCGAGGAAGAAACGACACGCGACAAGAGAGCCAAACGTGTATGTTGCAGCTTGAGCTGATGATATTATTCCCCAGACAGTCATGGCTGTGCCTAGGTATACGGAGGGCTTCACTCGTGTGAGAAGCAGATTCGATGGTAGCTGCATCAGGATGTACCCGACAAATAGAATGCTCGTCGCGAGATTGAAGTCAGTCCCCGTCATCTCGAGGTCTTCCTCCAGCGTTCCGAGCCGGGCTTGCGCAAGGTTGCTGGTCCCTCTATTTAGACAGATGCAAGAGCTTGTGCGGGGACTTCCTCGAGACTCACCTTCGATCGAGGAAATTGAGCAGATACATTAGCACCAGCATCGGAAGCAGATGAAGGTCAACTTTCCTCATGACTTTCTTCGTCATTAGGTGATGCCATTCCGAGCTTGCCGCGGCGAACTGCGCAAAGAGGATGGCTTGCTCATCATCGATACCTCGTTCTCCTGCCACATCAGTAACCGCTTCTTTTCGATTTTCCACTTCTTCGTTGACCACCTTGCTAACCTCTTGGGATTGTTCGACTCGAGCACTATCCATTTCCTCTAGATCTTCTGGACGAGGACCCGTAAGGAATTCGAAATAGTTCCATCCGGCGGAGAGGCTTCAACTTAAAACGCCCCATGTTCTGAGCCTGTGTGTGTGGAGAGTCGACGTCAGCCGTGAAGCTATCACACCTATCTAATCAAATGATGTCGGTATTTGATGAAAACCCGGTGTGTGTAGCATTGTTCGGCAATGCAGATTACCGCAATGCAAATCATTCCCGGACAGTAGAATCCGGGTCGTCGAGCCGTGATGAGACTCTGTGAGAGAACCGGGGCCGAGAGCGGGGGAGTTGGAGGGAGCTCTGACGCGAATGCTACTTTGCTGGTACCCCAAAGGCAAAATGAGCCATCACAAGATCGCTGATTCGGCGGATTCGAAGCTACTCTTCGTCACAATGCTTTGTGTGGCTTTTCAACGATGCAGAGCTCATTCGCTCGATCAGAGAGGGTACAACCCTAGCGCTAAATTCTGCCCTCGTAACCCAGAAGGCGGGCACCAGTCCGAGAGCTTGAAATACCATCGTGGTTGGACCCATCACCTGTGCTATCAGGATCATCACAGTATAAACCTCGAGATTCGAGAGTATTCCCGCCGAACTGAAACCGCCAGCACCCAAGCGCATTCGTAAGAGTGGCGACCTCCAACTCTCGAACCCACAAGTCGGAGGGGTATCTGGAGGTGGTCCTCGTTCGTCTAGGGCGCCCAGCCTGGTGTTCGAGCATTCACCGAGGACGCTGTAAGCATTGGCTCACGTGGAGGATAGGACTAGGAACACAAGAGGCCGGGAACGCTTATCGAACTTATCCTGCCGTGATTCTGCCAATTTCACGCATACATTAGGTACCTACCTACTTACCAGGTAGATTTCTAAGGTCTTGTACTCCCCTGCCATGATGTTGAGACCCTTTAGTAAGGTATGTGGATGT
Source organism: Hypoxylon sp. NC1633 (assembly GCA_022984935.1). Taxonomy (NCBI): domain Eukaryota; kingdom Fungi; phylum Ascomycota; class Sordariomycetes; order Xylariales; family Hypoxylaceae; genus Hypoxylon; species Hypoxylon sp. NC1633. Next base: position 14,589 of record JAJLYQ010000117.1, read on the forward strand.
CGTTTTGCTTGCGTGCTGCCTCATGAAAGCAACGAGTACCTAGGTACCTATTTAACACCAAAATTTCCCCGCGCGAGCTGAAACATAAAATACATGTATAAAAATTTAAGCTAAAAGTTAAGCATCTTTTATAAGGTCCTTTTTATAGTATAAAAAACAGTGTATTTTAAAAACACTTATTATGTAATTTTTAATTACTTTTTATTTTTAATTATAATATTTATATTTAAATTTATATATAAATTATAATAACATTAAAAATATTATTATTAATATTAAAATTAAAATTTATTATTATTATTATTATTATTATTATTATTATTATTATTATTATTATTATTATTATTATTATTATTATTATTATTATTATTATTATTATTATTTTAAGTTTTATTTATAAATTATTTATTTAATATATATTTATATATTCGTTATTTATATTTTTTAATAATTTCTTTTTATTAAAAAGTATTATTTTATAAATAAAGTTTAAATTTATTATTTATTTAAATATTTTTTATTTTTAACGTAAAATTAAATAAAATTAATAATGTATTTTTTTAATTTTATTTTATTTTATAAATATATAAATGTATTTAATATATAATTTAATTATTATAAAGGTTTAAAATATTAAAATAAATGAAAATATTATTTTTAAATGTTAATTTAAAAATAAATTTAATTAAACCGTAATAATATAATATATATTAAATATATAATTAAACTTTAAAAGTAAAAATAAAATAAAAACACCTTTTTATAATATAATAAAAGCATTTTTTTATAATATAATAACACTTTTTTTTAATAAAAAATGTTAACTTTAATTAACATTTTATAATATAAATAATTACTTATATTTTTTTAATAAAAGTAAGTTTTATAATTTTATTTATACATTTATTTATAAAATGTATATAACTTTTGAAACGGTTTTTTTATTAACTTTTTAAATAATCTTTTTATTTATTTTTAATATTACCTTTAATTTTTATAATATTAATAAATAAACTTAATTATATTTATTAATTAATTAAATTACATTTTATATTAATATTTTTTTAAATATTATTAATTAAAATTAATGTAATATTTTTTTATTTAATAAAGTATTTAATGTTTAATTTATTTTAATAATTAACTTATTAATTAATTAAGGTTTTTATTTTATATAATTATTATTTTTTATTATTATTTTAAATAATAATATATTTAAGTTATAATATATATTTATTAAAAAAATTTTAACTTATAAAATTTAATATATATATTAAATTAAAAAAGCTTTATATATTTTTTAACTTATAAATATATTTAATTTATAAATAAAATTATTAATTTATTTAATAATAATTAAAGGTTTTATTTATTATATTAATTATTTTTAAGCAGTTTTTTTAAAAGGTTATACCTTTTATATAACTTTAAATAAATTATATTTTTTATATAAAAGTTTATTAATTTATACTTTTTATTATATTTAACTTTTATATTTATTATAATAAAATTAAAAGTTGTTTTTATTTTTTTTAATGTATTATTTTTATAAATATTAAATTTTTTACGTTTATTAATATTTTTAAAATTAATAAAATGTTTTAAAATTTAAAGCTTAAAATAATTTTATTTAAATTTTTTTTTAAAATGTTAAAATATTTATTATTTAAGTTATATTATAAAGTAAAAATAATATTTATTTATAAAATATTACTTATTAATATATAAAAATAAATTATTAACTTAATATTTTAGTTTTTTTATTTTATGTATTTATTTATTTAAAAATAATAAACTATAAATATAATTAATTTAATGTTTAATTTTATAAATATTATTTATTAAAATTTTAATATAAATTTAAGGTTTTATTACTTTTTAAAATAAACTTTAATTTATAATTATAAATGTTTTTAATGTTTAAAGCGTTTAATTTTTTATTATATAAATAATATAATTAAAAATTAATATATATTTTTTATTAAATTTATATATTATTATTATTAAAACGTTATAAGTTATATATTCTTTTATTATTTAAAATATATTTTTAATAATACATTTAATAATTTAATTATAAAATTTTATAATATTATATAATATAATATCGTTAAAAATTATTATTTTAAGTTTTTTATATAGTTTAAACTTATTAATGTTATTTTTTTAACATTATAAATAATATATTATATATTTTTACACTTTTTTATTTAATTTTTAAATGAAATAATTTTTTTAAGTTTTAAATTATTTATTAAAGGTTAAAATAATAAGTTTTATTATATATTATTTTAAAAAGTTTTTATAAATAAAAAAGTAAAATTATTAAATAAAACTTTTTTATTTTATTTATATAATATATTAAGTTATTTTTAAAATTATATTAATAACCTTTTATAATATTTTTATTAACTTTTTTAATTTTAATAAAAATATTTTATAATTTATAAAGCTATTTATTTTTATTATATATTATTATTATTATTTATTTAAATTAAAATTTATTATTAATTTTATTATATAATATTTTAAGTTATTTATAATATTATTTAATATAAAATAAGATTTATTTTTTTTATTAATTATATTTACTTTTAAATTTATAATTAATAACTTTAATAAAATATTAAAAATTAAGTTAATTTTTTTAAAAAATATAATAAACCTTTAAGTTAAATTATTAAAAATAATTTAACACGATTATTAATTTTAAGTTTTTTCGATTAAAATTTTTAATTCGTAAAATTTTTTAAGTAACGATATTTTTTATTATTAAGTAATTTATAAAAATAATAATTTATTTTTTATAAAATTAAAAAAAGGCTTTATAATTTTAATAAAATTACATTAAATAAATTATTTTCATTTTTATTATATTATATTAACGTTTTATTTTTATAAACATTTTAAAAAAATATATAATTAATTTAATTTAATTTAAGTTAATTAATCTTTTATTTTATAATTATAAAAAATAAAAAATTATAACATTAAATTTTTATTTAATATATTAATTTTAAAGAATGTAGTTTTTAAATAATTTTAATAATATAATAAGCTTAAATTTAATAGTTTATTTTATAATAATTAAAAAAATTTAAACTTTTTAAATATTAAATTAAGTTTTATTTTTTTAATATATTTTTTTAATTAAAAATTATAACTGAAATTATATTTTATTTTTTTATTATAAATAATATAATTTTACGATTTTATAATAATTTAATTTTTTATTAATATTATAATATAATATGTTTATATAAAAATTTAATTATATTTATATATATTTTAAAATCGTTAAAAATGGTTAATATTTTAATTTTAACGATAACTTTTATTTTATTTTTAATAATATTAATACCGTTATTATTTATAATAAAATTAAAAAGTTTTATTAACGGGAATTTTAAAAACAATTTATAAAGAAATAAAATAAAGTTTATATTATTAAAAATATCGAAAACCTTTTAAAAATAATAAATATAATTTTCTTTTATATTATTAAACATTATTATATCGTTAATATACCTTTTTATAAAATTTTAATAATTTTTAAAATAATGGTTTATAAAATTTTAAATATATATTAAAAAGTTTTTAAAACTTATTAAAGTTACATTTAATATTTTTAAGCCTTTTAAAAAAATTCTTATTATTTTTTTTATTTTTAATTATAATTAATAATTAATGGAAAAATAATAATATATTTATTATATTAAAAAATTAATAACCTTTTATTATATTAATAATTTTGTTTTAATAAAGTAATAAATAAATATTAATAAAAGTGTATATATTAAAAGGCTTTAAATTAATAATAACTTTTTTTATATTTTTTATTTATTATTTATTAAATAATAAAATAAAAGTAATTAAATAAAATAAATTTTATTATTTAATTTATTCTTCTTATTTTATATATTAAATTAAATATTATATTAAAAATATTTTATTTTTTATGTTTAATAAATACATTTAATCTAATTTATATTACTTTTATTATTCGTTTATTAAATTTATCGTTATTTTTTTCTTTTTTAAAAATTAATAATACTTTAATTAAATTAAATTTTATACTTTTTTACCGTTTTAATAAATTACTTTTTAAATTTAATATTTAAGTTATTATAATATATATTATTTTTAATTAAAGTTTTTAAAATATTATTTAATTATACCGTTTTAAAAGTTAATATAATATTTTCTACAGTTCTTATTTTTAAGATATTCCATTTATTATTATTTATTTATAATATAATAATAATTTTATTATTTATATTAAACTTTTAAAATATAAAAGCTTTATTAATTAAATTCGGGTAAATTTTATTTAATACCATTTAAATTAAATTAATTTCTTTTTATATAATTAAAATATATGTTTTTATATTTACTTTAATTATAAAATTAACGTTTAATTTTTATTAAAATATAAAATTAATATTATTATTATTAAAAAAAATAATACCTTTAATTAATTTCATAATTATATAAATTAATTAAAACGGTATTATATATAAATATAAACTAATAATTAACGCCGATTAAAAATGTTTTATATATTATAAAAATTATAGCTATTATTTTAAATAACATTATATTTTATTTTATTATTAAAACTAATGTTTTTAAAAAATTTTACTTTTAATAAATAATATATATAATTAAAATAATAACGTTAAAAGTTATTATTATTATTTTCATTTATAAAAAGTTAATAATAATACTTATTAAATATATAAACTTATTTCTTAATAAAAATTTAATTTTAAATTTACTTTATAAATTTAAGTATTTATTTTAATTTTAATTAATTTTTTCCTTTCTTAATAATTTATTATAAAAAAATTTATATTAAATATTATTATTAAACTTAATTTTAATAATTTAATAATACCATTTATAATTAATGGCTTTTTTATACACTGTTTTTTATAATTATTTATAAATTAATTTTATTATTTTTTATTTACCATTTAATTTAATATTTTAATATTCACGTATATTAATAATATAATACCGTTTTTATTAATTATTTTCACTTTTATATAAATATATTATTTTATAATTAATAAAGGTTTTTTTTATTATAATATAATATAAATTATTTGTAGGTTTTTTATTACTTAATTTTAAGTAACGATTTATTTAAATTATAATTTAATTAACTTTTTTATTTTATTAAATTTTAATAATATTTTTTATTTTAATTATACTTTTTTAATATAATTATAATTTATCTTTTAAGAATTTTTAAGTTTAATTTAAAAAGTTGTTTTTTTTCTTTAATATTTTTAAATTTTTTTAATAAATAACTTTTATAATATATATTTAATTATAAAAATATATTTAAAATAATTCGATTTATTATTATATATTAAACTATATTTCTTATATATATATTTTATTAATATATTATTACTAAAAGTAAAAAAATAATTAAATACTTTTATTTCGTTATTTAAAATATAATCTTTTAATAAGTTATAACCATTTATTTATAAATTAATTTCTTACCTTTTTTATCCTTATTTTTTATTAAATATACATTTTATTATTAATAAAATATTAGTTTTTTATTTTTAATAATATACTTATTATTATTAATAACGACATTTATATAATTATTTATTATATTATAAAAGTTTATTATATTTATAGTTTTTTTTATATTATTAATTTTTATAACCGTTATTATTATTATTATTATTATTATTATTATTATTATTATTATTATTATTATTATTATTATTATTATTATTATTATTATTATTATTATTATTATTATTATTATTATTATTATTATTATTATTATAATTATTATTATTATTATAATATTTACAGTTATTATATTCGTGGT
>JAJLYQ010000118.1:0-19831 GCA_022984935.1 Hypoxylon sp. NC1633
AAATTTTATGTTAATATACACTTATTTATAAAGAAATTTTTTTAATAATATTAATACATTACATTATACATTTAAATATAACTTATATAAATATTTAAGAATATAATTATAATAAAAAAAAATAACAAAACTTTTAATGTTAATTTTATATAATTAAAGTAATTAAATGTAAAAATATTTAAAAATATATAAAAATTAAAGCTATAATATAACATTATAGTTAATTAATTAAGTTAAAATAATGGTAGGTTAAATTATTAATAAAAACCAGCTTTAATTTAAAAAAAAAAATAACTACCAATTAAAATAAGTTATAAAATAAGTAATCCTTATATACATTATTAAAAAAAATAATAATTTAATATTACATAATATTTCCTGTAATTTTTTATTTAAAACCCTTTTTATTAAAAAGTAATTTTTAATTTTTTATATTATATTATTTTACCTTATATTATTTTATTAACTTTAATTTTAACTTTAACTTTTATAATATATATTAAATTTCTTTTAATTTAAAGGAGTATAATATTACTCTTTTAAATAATCATATCCTATTTTCTTTTAATATAATATAGAAACCTTTTTTTTAAAAAATATATATATATTATTTTAATTATAAATAACCTTGTTTTTTTTTTTACTTTTTATATTATAAATAAAGGACGCATTAATTTTTATATTATTTATTATATTTATTATATTATTTTTAATAATATTTAATAATATAATAAAAGTAAATACTTTAAAAATCTTAGTTTATTTTTTAATAAAGTTTTTAATCTTTTTATTTAATTAACATTTAATAACTTTATATATATTAAACTTTATTATTTTTATGTTTTAAGTTTAATATTAATATACTTTCTTATTTAAAATATATTTTCAAAGTATATTATAAAAATTATATTAATTATAATTATTTATAAGTTATTCGTATTTTATTGTTTTAAATTTCTTTAATTAAATATTTTTTAAATATATTTTTATATTTTAATAACTTACTATTAATTTAACTGTAAATAATTTATCCTTTAATTAAAACATTTAATTTTTAAATAATTTAGCTTTAATTTTATTTTTATATAATTATTTAACTTTAACCTTATCTTTATATAATTATTTAGTTCCAGTTATTTTATATAATTATTTATTTATAATTATTATTTTTAATAATATATATATTTATAATCCTTAATAAACACCTTATTATTTTATTAAAAAATTAATATACCTTTAAAATTCTTATATTATATTTTAAACTAACAACTTATAATTAATTTAAAATAATATAAAACATTATTTCCTTAATAATATTATTATGCTTAAAATTATTTATTTTTTTTAAAATAATAAAGTTTAAATTTATTATAATCTTTATTATTTATTTAATTATAATCACTTTATTTTTATTTTTAAACCTATTTATTTTTAACTAAATATAATTTACCATTTTTATACTTATATTTTAATTTTTTTTAATAAGTTTTAAAACAACAATATAAATATAATTAACCGGTATTATAACCTTCTTTTATATTTTATTTTTTATATATTTATTAAGTTTTTATTTATTTAATTCGCCTGGTTAATTTTTATATATTATATAATTAAATTGTTTTAAAATAAAGATTTTAATAAAAATATTTAATTTTAAAAAAGGTTATTAATAAAAACTGTTTAAAAAAATATAACCATAATATTTTAAATATAATTAAATTAAATGATATTTTAAAACTAACAATTATAATTATTAACAAATATAATTTTAAGCAATTTTTTAATTAAATTATTTAAAATGATATATTTAAATATGTTATTATTTAATATTATTATTATTATATTTAATTAATTTATTTACTTTATATTAAAAAACTTAAATAAAAACTTAATAATTATAAAATTAAAATAAATAAATATAATTTTATTTATAATAATTTATTGTTAAAATATAATAATAATTTATTTAAGTTACTTCCACCTTTAAAACGATTTAAATTATTTTCCATATTATCCTTAAAATTATTATCTTTTTAATTTTTATCCTTTTATATTAAAAATAATAATATTAACGTTTATAATAACACTTTTTTTAAATCATTTTATTTAATTATAAATAATAAAAAAATAAAAAGTTATTTTAATTAACCTTAATAATATTATTAACATTATTTATTTTAACATTTTTTTAATTTATTATACCCGATATAATATTATTTATAATTAACTTTATAAATATAACGTTAAATTCCGTTTATAATATTAATTAAAATAAGTTTAAATATTAACCTTAATTTTTTATTTTATAAATTATTTACATTAAAATTTAATTAAACATTAAATAATAAGTTTTTATAATTAATAAAAGTTTATTTAAGTTAATTATTATAAAAACTAAGAAATTAAAAATAAAAGTTATTTAAAATTATTAAAAATATATAATAATTATTAATTTCACCTTTTTATTTACTCCTTATTTATAATTATTATATTAATATTAAGTTAAACCTTAATATTAAATTTATATTAATTACTTTTATCAAGTATAATTATTTAATTAATCCTTTTTTTATTATTATTTTTAAAACCCTTTTTTTAATTAACTTTTAATACTTTATAAAACATTAAATATACTTTATTTATTACTTTTTAATCCTTTTAAAATCTTTATTTTTATAAATTAATATAACTTATATAAAAATATATAATAATATTTATATTATCTTTAATATTATTACCGTTACATTTTATAATATTTAATTTATATATAATAATATTATAAATATATATATAAGTTGTAATTATTAGCTTTTAAACTTAACTTATAAGTTTTTTTTTATAATATTAACTACTTAATATAATGCTTTTATAATATAATAATAAAACGTTTAAATAATATAATTTATACATTTAATAACTTAACTATATAATAAATTTAAATCTTATTAAAGTAATACCAGGTTTATTTTTTAAATTTTTTATTAAAGCACGTTAAATATTAATAAAAATATATTAAAACATTACTAAAATAATATATTTAAGATTTTTCTTTAATATAAAAGCAGTTAATTAATATTAATATTAATTAATTAAAGTAATATTATAATATAAATATTACCGACATAACATTATAAATAAATATAATGGTTTTTATATTACGTAATACTTTAATTTTATCCTTTATAAAATCTTTAAATATTTAATATATTAATGTATACATTATATATATATTATTATATATAACATTAAATAATGTAACTATTATTATTATATTTAATAAAATAATAACTTAATTAAGTATAACTTAAATAGTAAAGTTTTATAGTTTAAAATAATTATTTATATAATTTTTAAACTTATAGCTTTTAAAAGAACCTTTAAAAACCCTTTTTCTTTTTTTAAATAATTATTAAATTTTATAGTTTTTATTAAAGCTTTTAAAAGTTTATCTTATTAAAAAATTAATTTAATTATATATTCCTTTTTATTATTTAAAAATATATTTATATTAATAAAATTAAAAATAAAAGAAAAGGTAAAGTCATTTATTTAAAATTATTTAAGGTAAAAACTTATATTTATTTTAATGTATTTTTTATATATACTTTAAGTTTTTTTATTTTATATATATATTTATTAAAATCTTTTATTAAATAAATATAATCCTTACTTTATATTTTTAAAACTATATTATAATTTAAGCCCGTTAAAAAACCTTAACTTTAATTAAAAAACTATTATTAAAAAATTTATAATTTAAAATATAATTAAAATTAATACTATTAACATTAATAAAAATATATAATTTTATATATAGTTTTATTATTAATTCTTAAATTAATTATCATTTATTATTAAACCTTTTTAAACTCCACTTTATTATATAAAAAAATAATATATTTTTAATATAATAATATACTTTTATAAATATAAAAAAACTCTTTTAAAAGTTAATTAATTAATAAAATATCGTTATAATAACTAGAATTATTAAAGTTATAAAATTAATAATGTAAAAAATTTAAATGTTTAAAAAATACCGTTATAATATATTTTTAATAAACCTTTACTTCTTATTTAATAATAATTAAAAATAATTATTTACTTTTTTTTATAATATTTATAAGTAGTTTTAAAATAAAGCTTATATTTAAATTAATTTATTATTTACTTACTTTATAATATATTTATAATAATTTTTTATTATATAAAAGAAAAAAGTTTAAATATATATAAAGTCCTTTTATTAATATTTTAAAAGTTAAATTTAAACATTATAAATATTTATTTATTATTAAACCTAATTATAATATTTAAGTATTTAATATATAAAACATTAAAAAACCTTTAATATTATAAATATTAAGTTTAATAAAACTTAATTTAATTTATAATATTTTAATTTTTATTATAATGTTTAATAATATATATAAACTATTAAAATAAAAATACACTTTTAATTATAAATTAAGTATAAATTAACCCGTTTTTTAATTTTAATTTAATTAAAAACTTTAATAATAATAATTCTCCTTTAAAACTATAATATTACCTTACTTAAACTTTTATAATAATATTTATTAACCTTTAATTAATAATAGCTTTATTTAAAAACTTTAATTATATATAATTTTAAAATAAATAAATTTATTATTAACTTTATTTAAATTAACTAGTTTTAAAAATTAAAATTTATAATTATAAAAGAAACTTAAGTTAAATTTATTTAACTTTTAATTATATTATTAAAAATAAACTATTATTAAAGTTTTTTTTAATAATAATAAAGTTTATAATTTATTTTACCTTTTAAATAATTATATTTATTATACTCCTTATAACTACAGCAAGCTTTAAAGGGTAATGCCCTATAATAAAAGTGGACCCTTTAAACGAATTAGGCAATTTTAAAGGTTTATAAATAAATGGCGGGATGGCGGATTACAGGTCTTATGGACCAGGGCCGGTGTAAGTATGGTTAAACCAGCCCTACGACGCTATTCCTGTCCTAGCAGTGGCAGGCTGGAGACTTGGCGGGGCGGGGAACTGTGGAAGATTAACGCCCAAAAATCTTATTTGCACTTCCTGACTTCCTCGAAGCTCCGAACAACAGATGAAGTGAACGAAATCGCCAGATGGCCATGATAGGAATCAGACTCTATCTTCATCACCAAGCATCTACCTATGTACAGGTACCCAGGAATGGAGACAGGTGCATACATGCAGTGTGCACCTTTAGTATTGATGGAGGGATTTAATGCGTTGGTCCTTGGACGTGCTGCACTTCTCGTGTAACACAGCATGACAATCCCCTCCCCTTACTGGTGTTTTGGATATCCTACCACTTTGCCACAGTGCATTGCTTCCCCTTCCCCTCACCTCAATTCTCTTCTTTCCCAAAATTACCAGCCTCGAGTAGCATCAAATCATTTTGCCTTCTGTTAACCAGACTGCCCATTTCCAAAATGGTCAATACCAGTACCATTATTCAGAGCAACAGGCAATTTTCGAGCCAACATCAGAGCGATGAGGTGGTCGGTGTTTTCGCTGGTGCCACCAGTGGCATTGGCGCAAGAACCCTTGAACGGATGACCACCATGTACCACTCCCCAACATTCTACGTTCTAGGCAGGTCCTCGTCTTCTCAATTCGCCGCCCAGCGCAAGATGCTAGAGTCGCTCAATCCAGCCTGCAAGATCGTCTATATCGAAACAGACGTTTCGCTCATCTCTGGCATAGACCTCGCCTGCCAGCAGATTGCAGAGGCTGAATCTAAGGTTGACTACCTGTGCATGAGTATGGGTGGCCTACCTTTATCTGGAGCAAAGTGTACGCTTTCGAACTGATTCTCGTCTCTTCTCCCCTTCTTTTCTCCTTGTGTGCAGTTGGCTAATGGTCAGCAGACACCAGAGAAGGCCTCGAGGCATGTTTTACTGTATCCTACACGTCACGAATACGCCTTATCTTCAATCTTCTACCACTTTTGAACCGGTCGGCTCGCCCTCGAGTTCTGAGCGTACTCAACGGTGGCAAGGAGACACATATCGCTGAAGAGGACTTAGGCTTGGAAAAGAACTGGTCTATCTTGGGCGTTGTCAACCACACCACCCTACTAACAAGTTTGGCGTTTGACGGTATCGCTGCCGAAAATTCCAAGCTTACCTTGATCCATAATGCCCCTGGACTTGTCGAATCTGACAACCCTCGCCGTCGCCAACCCCTAGTTGGCGTTCCTTTTCTGCGGCGGATATATATAAAAGTAATCAGATTCATCTTCCGCATAAGACGCTACTTCACCGGCATGTCGCCTCAGGAAGCTGGCGAGAGGCAGACGTACCACTTGACCAGTGATAAATATGGTCCAGGCTCGCTACGGGTTAGTAAAGCTAGCGATATCGTACCGAGCAATGACGCGCTGGCATATTACCAAGAAAGGGGCTGGTTTAGTAAGATCTGGGAGTTTACTCTGGCAACTTGGGACAAGGCGCTGGCAACTTAGTGTGGCACCCAATTCATAAAGCATTGTGACATTGCTGGCACACCCAGATATCGAGTGGTAGGCCGCATGTTGATGCTACAGCGTAACAAACTTCATGATAACCACAATAACATTTAAGAGCGGAAGGATTCGATTCAGGTGCAGCCGTTGACTCCTGTCCGCATATGGCCGACCTATCATATAAAAGCCGAGCCCCGCGACACAGATCTTTCGATCAGCGTGTACATCTACTTAGGTTAGGTACCTAACGTACCTCAGTGACAGGTAGATGATAACTGACAGACTGACTTCCTTAAGCAGCCAACCGGTTAATCCCTTTACCGTAAATAAGATTAGGCAGGTGGACCACTCGTAGCAACAGAAATGCAGATGGATTAGCTGAGGGTTTTGTAACAGTTAAGGCCCTGGGCGCCCACTCTTGCTTCGTCCAAACTCTCTATCTCCTTCACAACGTCTCGAAGCTTCATTGATTTTCCCTCCAACCATATATCCTCGACATTTCTTTAAGGCTGATACCAGAACATACCATCATCATGTCTGGAGCTATTGGCCCAGTCACGCCCTACATAACGAACGGTCAAAACTTCAGTGATCTTATCCCACCGCCAACAGAGATCAATGACACGAACCAGGATCTTCAAATTCCAGCCTGGTGCATCGTCATGGGCATCATAGCCAGCTTGACAGTGCTGGCTCGTTTAGTCTACCGAAGTAAGACCAAGAACTTGGGCGTTAATGATTACGCCATCATTCCAGCTCTGGTAAGATTCGCTGATACGAATACACTTCGACTCTTCTAATCAACTTGTCTCCAGCTGTTGTTTATTGGCTGGACAGCGCTTACGGGTTATGTCTGCCTGAACGCTGGGGTTGGCAAACCCCTATGGGAAATAACTTTGCATTAGTACACCATTTGGTACCAGGTGAGAGAATACGGCACCGTCGCCAAAACCTGAGAGAAATATGGTCCATCCTAACCATTTCATGTAGGGCCTGTTAGCTTCTCTCTGGCTGTACCCCCTCATGTCCGCCTCCATCAGAGTGTCTATCCTCTTGTTCTATCGAAGAGTCTTTGCCAAGAGGATTCATTTGCGGACCGAGCGACTCATCTGGCTGCTTATTGCATTGCAAGGTGCCTACGTTATTGTATTCATGATACTCCCCGGCTTCATATGCTCCCCTCTGCATTACGAATGGGACCCTCTCCAGCGCCTCAACTACTGTTCTGTGAAGTGGTATTACATGAACCAACAGTCTCTTTACGGCACCAGCTTCGGCTTCGACGTCATTCTTCTACTATTTCCCATCATCCCCGTATGTAAAGTGCAGATGTCCAGGAAAAGACTCTTTGGAGTCCTTCTCATATTCCTACTTGGAACCTCGTAAGCTCTGTCCACATATCGGCTTGTTTCAGCCTTCTTCCAATGACATACTACGAAAGGCTAACGGTGGCTCCTATAGCTCGGTAGTGGCGGCAGCTTACAGACTCGGTGTCTTCGTAGAGTCTACCAAAAGACCGGCACTATCTGATCCCTTTTATGCGTATAAACTGCCATGTTAATTAGTACATGCTGTCACTTGCTAACTACCTGGTATGCATTTAGATCTCCGATACGTATTTCAGAACTTCCTGGCGCAACCTTCTCACCACCTCCGGATGTCGTGCCAGTGCAAAAAGAGCATTGCTCACCAAGATTGACGTTGTTTGGTTCGACGGGATCCACACGCCTGTCAACTGCGTCCGTAATTCCAGCGCATCTGGAATCTGGGAAGCCAGGGTCCAGAGGAAGTCATCTCGGAGCCGGCCGTCGGCGTAGGTGGCCTTGGTACCATTTCGTCGCTCCTGTTCCAAGTCTTCGTAGGCTTTCTGGATGTATCCATCGAGGAAATCATGGATCCGGCCACAAGCGGCCAGCCATCGCTTGTCGCGATGCAAGAACAGGAGTGAGCCCAGCAGCAAACGCACAGTAAGGCCTTTCATCACGATCATCATGTCGTGCCTAGGCCACTCCTCCGCCGAGTAATCAAGGCAATTGACCGTCTCCCCGAAAAGGAACTCTGTCGACGTATCGAGGAACTACGGCGCCACGTTCACGCTAATCAGGATGCTACATACAGCCTGGCGAAATCTAGGAGAAAACATGGATCCGCGACTCACCCATCGTTGAAGCAACGGCTGCATGTCCACTGTCGACCCATCCGACGGGATCTTGCTCAGGAGCCGGTCTGCGTGGCTGCGCAGGCGGTTGAGGTTGGTGAAGGCTGCCCGGTCGAAGTATGGCAGGACAAGCTCACGGCTCGCGGCCCACCGTGGCCCATCCGAGGAGCTCACGCCGCGCCCTGTGAACGGGGCAAGCGCGCCGTTGCCGACGCGGATCGGCTCGATTGCGAAGCACTCGCGGTGCGTGGTCGACAGTGCCTTCATGTGCGCCGGATCCGTCGTGTACACCATGCGTGTGCCGAGGAAGTTGGCGGTCCAGGGACGCCACCCCATCGCAGCGTACGTGTCTCGAAGAAAAGCCGTAAGCCGGTCTTTTCTGAGGGCGCGCATCATCGCGCAGACGTAGTCTAGGCCCGAGACACGGTCCCAGCTGGGGTACCGCCGGGGTGACGAGCAGCCCAACTTCGCAAGTTTGCGCTCATAAGCGAGGTGGCTGAGGCATGCGCGCCCGATGAAGTACGCGAGGGTCAAGGTCAAGAAAGAAACCGCTAAATGCAACGTGAAGAGTGTCATGATCCTGGATAGTCCGCCGTCTCATTTCCGTCGACTGTAGCGACAGCGTTTGTCGAGATTGTGCATTCGCGCGAGCTCTTCATCGTCCCTGATAAAACAAACCGGTGCGACCGCTCAATAGGGGGAGTATTACGGATTGGAACTACACTGTCATGCGGTTTGCCGACCTGTCGGACTCGCTAAATGAAGGCCGAGGTGCTCGAGAGTTGCGGTGGTTTCAGGGGTACCACTTCCGAGTTTGGCAATAATTTCCCGGCCATCCTAGCCCCCAAGTCCGGTACACAACGGCCGGTGGCTGACTGATTGAGCATGAGATCTAAACAGTACGCAAGGCAAAGGTTGAACCTTACGTGATTCTCAGGGAGACGCAAATGAACCAATACGTTCACAACAGCTTATTCCACAGTTTTACTGACTCCAGGGTCCAGTATCCCCAAGCTGATGGCATCAACCATTTGGGCAGTCTTGACTCCCACCTTGAGCATCGCAACATGTCTGGGGATAGCTGTAGCTGTAGCTCTTATTATTGGCATACACTATGCCCTCCTGCCGAAGCCAATTTCAGGCATACCTTACAATAAGGCCAGTGCTCGACGGATCCTGGGAGATATGCCCGATGTAAGATGCGATGCTCCCAAACGTCAAGTGAGGTCTGCCGGCTAGGATGGTTAATATCTACAGATTATCAGATGGAAGGGTGAAACCATGGAGATATGGAGCTACGTGCGGAAGCTCGCGATAGAGCTGGATTCGCCTGTGATACAGATGTTTACGCGCCCCTACGCCAAGCCGTGGGTGATGGTTAACGATTTTCGCGAGGCCATGGATATACAGGTCCATCGAACAAACGAATTCGACCGAGCCGATTTTCTGGGAGACATATTCAAGCCTCTGCTTCCCGGGAACCATGTATGGATGCCGACGGGTGACCAATTCCGCGCCAATCGTCAGCTTATCAAAGACACCATGTCTCCGTTCTTCCTCCAGCAAGTTGCAGGCCCTGCTATTCACACCGCCACGCAGGGACTACTCGCTCTATGGCGCCAGAGGTCACGCCTGGCCCAAGGACATCCATTCGAAGCCGAGAGCGACATTTTCAGGGCTACCGCAGATGTCATCCTCACAACTACCTTTGGATTCAAGATTGGGGCTGTCGAGTCGCTAGCTGAGATGCTATCGAGCACGGACTGCATTAGCTTGCCTACAGACGTTGACAAGCCCGCCATCTTCACGGCAATTCGAGATCCCGAAGAGTTCACTTCACTACGTACGCTGGTAGATAGTGTGGAGATTGCACTCACATCGCCGCTGCCGAGGCTCTCTCTGAGCCTCGCTCTCAAGTTGTTCCCCTCCCTGGTCGCAGCGAGGAGGTACAAGGATAATATGATTAGCGAACGTCTTAAGATAGCATGGGACAAGTTCGTCGAAAGCGAAGGTGATGATAACCAAATTCAGTGCGCGGTGGATCTGCTTGTACAGCGCGAGGCGCAGATAGCCAGGAAGGAGAATCGCGCCATCCGGCATGACACAGTCGCCATCCGAGACGAGCTCTTTGGCTTCCTCCAGGCGGGCCACGAGACAGGCTCAACGACGATATGTTGGGCTTTCAAATACCTGACCGCACATCAGAATAAGCAGCAAAAGCTTCGCGAGGCACTAAGGTCGTCACACACGCGTGCCGCTGCCGCTGGCGAGCTGCCGTCAGCTCAAGAGATCGCCAAGACCAGCGTACCGGATCTAGATGCCTTCATCGAGGAGACGCATCGTTGTGGCACGACGAGCTCGGCGATTGTGCGAATGACTACTAAAGACACGATGATCCTCGGGCACAAAGTTCCCAAGGGTAGCGATGTATTCCTCCTCAACAATGGGCCGAGCTTTCAAACACGCCCGTTTAACATCAATGAATCCCTACGCAGCCCTTCCTCTCGCGAAGCTAAGAGTGCGTACGGGACTTGGAACCAAGCCAATATGCAGGAATTCTTGCCGGAAAGATGGCTCGTCAACAATGCGAAGGGCGAGGTTAGGTTCAATCCGTACGCTGGGCCCGCGATGCCTTATGGCACAGGCTTGCGGGGTTGCTTTGGTAGGTGCAGCGTCTGTCCTCCTTTGATCTTCGAT
This sequence comes from Hypoxylon sp. NC1633, assembly GCA_022984935.1. Taxonomy (NCBI): domain Eukaryota; kingdom Fungi; phylum Ascomycota; class Sordariomycetes; order Xylariales; family Hypoxylaceae; genus Hypoxylon; species Hypoxylon sp. NC1633. The sequence goes on from JAJLYQ010000118.1 coordinate 11,355, forward strand.
ATGCATACCTAATATAACTGACTCTGTGATGTGCATCACAGGCACCAAGCTTGCGGCTCTCGAACTCAAGATTATTATTACGCTCGTCGTGTGGGGCTTCGACCTGGAGGAGGTGCCTAATGCGCTAGGCGGGTTCGGTGGCTACGACAAGAACACTCGTAGACCGCAGCATGTTTATCTGAGGTTGAAGCAGATTTGATAGTAGGGGAAGTATACCTAATATTCGAAGCCAGTTGAGCGTGAGCATGAACAATGTGAGCAAAATCTAATGAACGGCACCTTGTATTCACGTATCTCAAACTTTGCAGTGGCTGAGTAGTAAGACAAGTGCAGCACGTGATCGCCCAAGCACAGTGATAAGTGGGTCTACTCGATTATCTAATCCAGTTTAATCTTGGTGCCCGAGTGCCGAGTGCCGAACAATACTACTATCAGGAGCTGCCTTCAACCAATGCCTTCTCGAATACTCTCAAGACATGCTCCCATACCTTTGCCGGCCTGTCTTGGTCTCTGTACACCTCTAAGACATGCTTGGGAGTGGCAGACTCACTCGTGTGGCTGATACGCCAGGCACCAGGGCCATAGCTATCGCTTGTGAGGTGGAATGCCTGCCTTTCTCCAGCTTCTTCTGACGAAATACCAAACAGTAACGCCAGCATAGTAGCAACGGCACGGAGAAACATTAAGAATGTGGCCCATGCGACCCCACTAGAAACCGGTGCTTCGAGCCTCGCGAAATTATTCGTCCTCACCCAACCTGGAGACACGTGTAAGAAGGTAATCCGATCATTATACCTTGCAAGGTGGTCGAAGGCCAAGCTGGTCATTGTAGTAGAGTGGTCGACCACGGCAAATGCAGACCAATTCTGTTCCAAGCCAAGGTCATTGTCCACCAAGGCACGCTCGTGGCCAGCATTCAGTACACTGAGGACCCTCGGTCGTGATGATTGGCGCAAGAGTGGTAGCAGGTTGTGGACCAACCTCATCCTAGCGTAAAAAGAAATGGCAAAGCAAGTCTCGAGGCCCTCTGCGGTGTCTGAGAAGAATAATCAATACCTGAGTGGAAAAGACAAAGCCCGGTAAGTCTGCACACACATTCGGGCCCGTTAACAGGAATTAGGCCAGGACTCATGTATAAGTAGTCCACAGCTTGTTGTTCCTCGGCAATCTGCTCACAAGCAGCATCCACGTCAGCCAGCAGGTAGAACTGGGCCTCCAGGAACACGATATCACTATCAGGGTTCAGCGTCTGAAGCTCGGAGCGTTGGCTGGTAAACCGTTCGGCCGACCGCCCAATGATATAGAAAATTGGCGCTCGCAGCATTCGAGCTAGACTCTCGAGGGTGCCGGCGCCAATGCCGCTGGTGGCGCCAGCGAAAACGCAAACGCGGCCCGTCTCATGTCTATGCGCGTCGGCAAAGTTGATGTTGGCTGTTCGAATTGTGGTAAGGGACACCATGACCTAGCGCCGCCTGAATCTGAGAGATCGATGGCGACAGCGATGCAGCATGTTCCTGCTGAGATACCTACATACCTACCCAACTAGAGCCTCTGGAGTATCTAACAGATGCAGGCCTCTATTAATTCGGAGGGTCGATACAACTGTATGATGCTAGATGGACAAAACATACCGAATTGGGTAAAAAAAGCCCGAATGCGACACAGCGGGCAGCGGACCAACAACCGAGCAAAGTACCTATACCTTAGGTACGATACCTACTAGGGTTGATCATTATGCGTATAATGGATATTTATACCGTATTATTTAATACATACCACATTATACACTTATACCTATACAAAATGGGTATAATACACGGTATAATGAATTATTAAAGCGAAAACACCAGTATTTTTTATTATAATTAACGTAATTAACGTTTTACGTTTTTAAAAACAGTTTAATCGTTAATACACTTTTTATTTATTAATTTTATTAAATTTTATTAAAATTTTTTTATTTTATATTATAACTTTTAATTATTTTACCTTTTAAATTTTTCATTTTTTTAAAGTATATTTTCGAGCTTTTTTTTAAGTTATTTTTTTTAAATTATTCCTTTAAATTATTTTTTTAAATATTATTATTATACTTTAAAAATTAACTTACGTAAAATTAATTAACGATTATTATAAAAAAAAGTTTATTTAATTTAAAATAATATTTAAATATTTAATTTTTCGTTTTTAAATATAAAATTAATTAAATTTTAATAAATAATAAAATTATTTTTAATAAATTAATAATTTTAATATTATAAAATATATATAAATATAAGTTCGTATTAACGTTTTAACGTTATATATAAAAGCTTATTTATATAAACTTTAATAAATATTTTTAAAACTTAAAATATTTAATTAAATTTTATAATTATAATTTAATAAGTTTTATAATTTTATATATAATAAAATACGATATTATAAATTTAAATATTAAAACTTTTACGTAAAAAATATAAATAATTATTTTTTATAAATAAACCGTTAAACGAAATAATAATTTTTTTTTTAAATAATTATAAAATATAAAAGGAAATTTTTTTTTAAATTTTAACTTTATATTAAACTTTATAATAAAACATGTAAAATTATTAAAAAAAAATAAAACTTATATAAAAATTAAAAACTTAAAATAATTTTTTAAAAAAACTTTTAAAAAAAACATTATTAATATTATTTAATCCTTTTAATTTAAGCTTTAAAAATTTAAGCTTTTAAAATAATATAATATTATATACGTTATTATTATTATTTATATTAATTAAGCTTTTATTTTTACTTTTATTATTAAAAAAATCCTTAATATAAAAATTAAAAAAAAATTAATTGTTTTTTTATAAAAAATACGTTAATTAAATTTATATAATAATTATTATTTATAAAGAATATATCGTACCGATTAATTATATTAATTATAAGCTTTTTAAATATAATTATATTAATAATTATTATATTATAAACGTAAATTAAAAAATTAAATAATTATATAAATAATATTAAAAATTATTTCGATTATATTAATAATTTTTTAATTAAAAAGTTAAGTAAAAATAAAATACGTAAAAAAAACGTTAAAACTTAAATAATAACATTTAATATAAATTTATATTATATAAACTTTAAGTTTAATAATTTTAATAAACGATTAATATAAATAAATAATTTTATAAAAAAAATAAAGTTACGGTAAATAATTTAATAAACTTATATATTAATTACGTTTTAAATTTATATATTTACGATAATTTATAAAAATGTAAAAAATAAAACTATAAATTTAATTTTTAAACTAATAAAAAAGTTATTTTAAAATATTAAAAAAACCTTAATGTATTTTAAAAATAATTATAGCTTAAAAAACGGTTAAAAGTTTTTAAAATAACTATATTCTTTAATAAATTAACTTCGTTTATTATTAAATTTAATATAACTTTTATTTTTAATATTTAAATTTTAATTACTTATAAATATAATTATAAATAAATTACTTAATGGTAGTTTTAATTTAAATTAAATTAAAAATCCGGGATTAACTTTTATATTATAAGAAAAAAAAATCCGTAAAATATAATTATATATTATATTATTATTTAAAGGTTTTATTAAATATAAAATAAACCGAAAAAAACTTAAACGAAAAGTTAATTAAAATTTTTACGAAATAAAAGGGTTATATTTATTATATAAACGTAATAAATATAATAAATTATTTATTAACGAAACTTTTATTAAATTTTATAAAAAAAAAAAAAATTATATAATATTTTTAAAATAATGCTTTAAAATAAAACTAAAATAACCGTTTTTTTAATTATAAATGTTTAATATATTATATTATATAAACATTTATTAAAACGTATATTTTTTATAAAATTAAAAAACCGATTATTATATTAAAAATAAAAAAATACGGACCGGAAATTTAATAAAACGTTATAATTATTTTAACGTTTAAAATAACTTATAACCGCTTAATTAAATTTATAATATTAATAAAAATTATTTTTAATAAAACCTTTTTTACCGTTATAATATTTAAAAAAAAAATTATAAATAAAATATAATATATAATAATAGTAAAATTATAACTTTTATAAATTACTTTAAAACATTTATTTTAAAGTTATTATTAATAATTAATTATATTAATATAATAATAAAATTTATTTATACTTTATTTTTAATTATAATTTTAACGTAATTAAAGTTTATTTAATATAAAAAAACATTTAATAACTTTATTATATAAATATATATAACCGAATATAAATATAATTTTTTAAAATTATTTAATATAAATAAAAAATATTATATAATTAAAATAATTATAAAATATAAAATTAAAATAAAAGATTATAACTTAATTAAATTTTTTTTAAAAAATATAACCTCGTATAAACTTAAATTATTTACGACTTTTTTAAAAAACATTTAAACATTTATATTAAAAAAATATAAACTTATAAAAAACACTTTTAATATTTATATTAAAAAAACATTTAAATAAAATAATTAAAGTTAAAACCGAAAAAAATATTTAACGTTTTTATATAAATTATTATTAATTAAATAAAGTTATAAAAAAACGTTTATTTATTATTATAAAAATTTAAATATAATTTTTACTTTAATAATACCTTAATATATTTAACGATATTTTAATAATACCTTTATATATTTTTATTTATTATTAATAAAATATTTATAAATATATTTATATATAATTTAATTTTATTAAAAAACTTGAAAAATATAACTTTATTAAAAACTTTAAATTATATTATATTTTTATAAATAATAACATTTTTATGTTTTTATTTTTTAATAAAAAAAAATTAATATAATATTTAATATATATTATTATATTAATTTTATTAATTAAAGCTTTTAAGTTGTTTTTTAATAACGTTATTATATTTAATTAAACGATTAGTTTAGTTTTTTTAATTAACTTTAATTTAAAAAAAAATTAATTTAATTTTTATTATTAATTTTTTTTTAAGTTAATTCGTTTATAAATTTTAAACTTATATTTACGTAAATATTAACTTAAAAAAGTTAATTTAATTATTATCGTTAGTTTTTTTTAATTATTATATTAAACGTTAATTTATTTATTGAATATTTTATTTAATCGTAAGCTTTTTTTTATAATTTTAATTTCAAGTTTTTAATTTTTTTTAACTTATTTTTACACTTTTTTTAATTATTTCTTTACCTTTTTTAATTATTTATTTAATTTTTAATTAATTAATTATCCCTTTTTTAAATTAATCGTTAATTTTTTCAATGTTTAATATTATTTTTTAATTTATTTAAAATATTAATGTTTTAAAAATAAAATTATATTAAAATTTAATAATTATAACGATTTATTAAAATTAAGTATTTATATACGGAAAATATATTATTAGTTAATTTTAAGTTTATATATAAGGTTTTATTTAATTATAATTATTAAAATTTATTAAAAAATTAATATTTATTATTTTAAATAAAAGGTTTTAATAGTTGTTTTTTACGGTTTTTTAAGAATTAAAAAACGTAAATTAAATAATAAAATAATAGTTTTATAATAATTTAAAATTATATAATATTAAATGGATTTTTTACCTTTTTTAATTTATTAATTTAAAAGTTAATAATATTTTATATATTATAATTTATATTTAATTATAGTTTATTTTTATTAACATTTATATTAACTTTAAAATATTTTTTAAGTTAATATTAATTATTAAAATTTTAATATATATTAAGTAAGTTAATTTTATATAATTAATTTATATTTAATTTATTAAAAATTAAATTACTATTAAAATGGTTATTATTTATAATATTATTACTGGTTTAACCCGGTTAATTTTTAAGTATATTATTATTTTATATGTAATTATTTTTATTTTTATTATTTAATTCGTTTTTATTAAATTTTTTTAAATTTAAAATAAATTACCTTTATTATTTAAAGTTAATTTACTTTTATTATTAAAAATAAAGGTGTTTTTATAATTAAATATAATATTAATTTAATTAAATTTAATTTTATTTACGTTAAAACGATTTTAAATTAAATTATTATTATTAACCTTTTTATGATTAATCGATTAAAGTATATAAACCTTGATTACGTATTAAATAATTAAATTTATTTAAATGTTATAAGTATAAATAATTATATTAAACGAAAAATTAAATCGTTTTTTAAAATAAAAAATAAATTAAAAAACGATTAAAAAAATAATTAAATTATTAATAATAATAACGGTTTTATTAATGAATTTTATAAATGGTTTTATTAACGATATATTTAATAAGTTTTATAATATTTAAAGAAAGTTACGAAAAAATTTAAAAAAAAAAGTTTAATTAACTAAATGGTATTTATATTATATCGGATATTTTTAATTAAATATAATAAGTAATAAAAATATATATTAAAAGAATGTATATTTTTTTAAAAATATAATTAAAAACGTTAATAAAAATTTAATAAAAGTTAAAAAAATTAAGGTTAAAATGTATAAATTATATAAAAAAGTAATATTAATATAATAAATAATTATTTTTTTTAAACAGGAAAAAATAAAAATAAAAAATAATAATAAATATTATTTAAAATAATTATTTATTAAATTTAAAATGTTAAATTATAAGGTATTATAAAAAATAACCGAAACGAAATATTTTAAAAAGGATTATTTAAAAAATAAGTTTTTATAAAATTAAATTATAAAATTAATGCGTTATTATTACGTTTTTAATATAAATTTACTTATATAATATATATTAAGCATTTTTAATTTTTTAAACTTATTATTAAAAAATATAATGTTATTTTTAAGCTTTTTTATTATATTAAATAAGTATTTAATTTATGTTTAAAGTAAATAATAATAATAATAAATAAAGTTATTAACGAAAAACGAAATAAATTAAGTAATAATAACTTTAAATATAATTATTAACGAAAAGTTTATTTATAATATTTTTAAATAAATGGTAATTTATTAAAACATTATTTATTATAATAATAAGTTTAATTAAAATAACGATTAAATAAATTAATTATATTTTAATAATTATAAAAATAGCTAAAATAAAAGCTATAAAAGTAATTAAAACCGTTAAAAAGGAAATTAACGGATTAATTATTAATTACGTAACGGCGATAATAATTATAATTATAATTATTAAAAGAAATATTACTTTTAATAAAATAAAAACTATTAATACCGGAATTTATATCGCGAATATTAATATTATTTATATAAATAACGTTATTAAATAAAATAAAGTTAAAAAAATAATAAATATTATATAAAAAATAATATATATTTTAAATAAAATAAAGAAAATAAAAAAAATAATAAGTAAAAATTAAAATAAAAAGGTTATTTTATAATAAAAGATTTCAATAAAGTATTAAATAATAAATTAATTATATTTTATTATTTAAAATAATTTAAAATTATTAAAAACGTTAATAAAACGCGACGTATATATAAAAAATATAATAATATATTCGTTATAAAATTAAATTACTTTAAATATATTTTTATAAATAATTATATAAAGTTATTAAAATTATATTTAAGTTTAAAAATTTTTATTTTTAAATAACGAAAGTAATAAAAGCCGACGTTATTATAATTTTTATTATTATAAACTTTTTTAATAAAGTTATATTAATTTTTTTTATAAAAGAAATAATAAATAAATATTTTATTTAAGTTTAAACCGGTTTTAAAAATTAAACTTAAAAAATTAAAATATTAACCGAAAAAATGTTAAATAATATAATAATATTTTTTTTAATTTTAAAAATTAAACTTAAAAAGTTAAAATGTTAATTAAAAAAACGTTAAATAATATAACGATGTTTTTTTTATATAAATATTTTTTATTATTAGAAAACTATTATTATATTTAATTAAAGTAAAAAATATAAATTATTATATATATATAAATGAACGTAATTAACGATAAATCTTAAAAATAAAGGTTTATATAAATAATGAAACGTTAAATAAATTAATAAATTAAAAGTGGTTAAAGGATTTTATTTAAAATTTTATTAAAATATAAATTAATAAATTATATGTTATTAAAGGTATTATAAAAAATCTTATAATATTAAAAAAGGTTTAATTTAATATTTATATTTTAAATAAAAATAAAAAAAGGTATAAAAGAATTATAAAGGTATTAATAAAGGTTTAAATTTATTATTAAGTGTTAAATTTTTTAATAAATTAAAAATAATTTTAAATTATTTAAAATTAAGGATAATAATAATAATAATATTAAAAACGATAATTTTAATTAAGTTTATATTAAAATTAAAATTATTTAAAAAAAAAAGTGATTATATAAAATAAAGTAATAATATTAATATAAATAATGGTAGTAATTTTATTTAGTATTTTTTAAATATTAAAAAGGAGGAATTTTATATTTTAATTTATATTAAA
>JAJLYQ010000119.1:0-19102 GCA_022984935.1 Hypoxylon sp. NC1633
ATAATAATAATAATAATATATAATCGTAATAATAATAATAATAATAATAGTAATAATAATAGTAATAATAATTATAATAATAATAATAATTATAAAAATTAATAATATAAAAAAGGTTATAAATATAATAAACTTTTATAACGTAATAAATAATATAAATGTTATTATTAATAATAATAAATACATTATTAAAAATAAAGAAATTAATACTTTATTAATAATAAAATATATATTTAAAAAAAAAATTAAATAAAAAAAATTAAAAAAAATTAAAAATTAAAAAAAATAAAAATTAAAAAAAATAAAAAAAAAATTAAAAAAGTAAAAAATTAATTTATAAATAAAAGGGTATAATTTATTAAAAAATTACATTTTAAATAACGAAATAAAAATATTTTATTATTTTATTACTTTTAATAATTATATATTAATAAAAAGTATAGCTAATCGCGCCGTATAAACTTATTTAAATGCGCCGTATTTAGTTAATTATAATAAGGTATTAAACCTTACTATAAAGCTAGGTGTATCGCCATGTATTTAATTTATTTTTTATATATACCATAAATATATATATATATTAACCATTTATATTTTTTGTAATTTAAAATGTATATTTTTTATATTTATATTAATTAATTAGTTTTATTTTAAGCAATTAATTAATATATCCGTTTTATTTATACGACGTAATTTAACTTATATATAAAATAAAATATAATAAGCTTTATATTTTAATATTTGTTTTTTTTAAAAGTTATTATTTAACTTAGTTAAAATATTACTTATATATAATAACTACATTTTAATTATAAATACATCATTTAAATCGTATTATAAAAATAATTTAAAGATATTATTTTACTGCTTAAAGTAAAGGTATTTTAATAATTTAAAGAATTTATTTTTACGAGTTAATTTAACCTTTATATTAAGGAAAATATTATTAGTTTTATATATTATTAACTGTAATATATTATATAATTTATATATTAAAGCATTTAAAATAAATATTACATTTTAACTTTAAATATATTATTTAAATTAAGTCGTATTAAAAAATAAAATTAATTAATTAATTAATTAAAATAAAAACAATTAATTTATATAAATGTAATAATATTTTAATTAAATTAAAAGCTTTTATAAAGGGTTAAATATATAGTAATAGCTTAATAAAATATAGTATTATAATTAAGTATATAACGATACATTTAATTTTATAGTAAAGTTTAATATTTTATTATAAATAGTTAAATACGGCGCATTTAAATAAGTTTATACGACGCGGTTAATTATACTTTTAATAAAATATATAATAATAAATTTAATTACTTTAAATATATTTTTATAAATAAATGTATATTATAAAAATTGTTTAATAAAAAAATATAAAAGGCTTAAAAATTTAAAAACATTAAAAAAAAAAGTAATTTTTTAAATTAAATTAAAAAATTCCTAAAAAATATATTAAAATTATATTAAAAAAATAAAAATAAAATAAAAATATTTTAATAAAATTTAATAAAGTAAAAAAATTAATTAAACCGTAATTTAAATAAATTATCACTTAAAATTAAATAATAAAAAACTTAAGGATAATTTATATTACATTATAATAAAAAAAAATTTATTAATTATAAAACAATATATTTATATAAAAGTAAAAATAATAAATAATAATAATATTATATTATTAATATATATAAATATTAAAGCATTTAATAAAATAATAAATAAAAAATAGTTAAATTAATTTATAAACGATTATAAAAAAAGGTATATAAAAAGGCCATTAATTATAAGTAAAATTATTAAATTATTAACATTAAGTTTAATAATAATATTTAATATAAACTTTCCCGTAATAAATTATTAAAAATAAAAGAAATTAATTAAAATTAAAATTAAAACTTAAATTTATAAAGTAAGTTTAAAATTAAACCTTTTATTAAAAAATAAATTTATATATTTAATAAACATTATAATTATTTTTTTATAAATAAAAATAACTATAATAATAGCTTTAAATGTTATTATTTTAATTATATATATTATATATTAAAAGTAAAAGTGTTTAAAAATGTTAATTTTAATAATAAAATAAAATATAATATTACTTAAAATAATAATTATAATTTTTATAATATATAAACCTTTATTAATTAATATTAACTATTAATTTATACTTAATTATAAAGCTATTTTAATTAATTTATATAAGAGTGATATTAAATCCGCAGTATAACCTCGCTTAATCCGCAGTACCCCTCTTTTTTTCCCGGAATTTTTCCGGTTCGATTACGGTACTTCTTAAAAGATCCGGCAATAACTTCATCAAAACAGGTCCTACAGCTTCGCAAAAAGCATCATTATATTCAATAGAAAATGACGAGAATAATGAAACCTGTTACATTTCATCCAGCCATCGAGACGATATGCTGTTCTGGATTGAAAGTTTGAGGTGTCCTGAATGCCGGGAAAACCTTATTTTATAGCTTATAGCTACAGCCACTTCTATCAGTCACCCCTACTTGAATAGAGCATTTCCAACTATGCAAAAAGCTGTAGAAATACGTATGAAAGATGGCGAAAATTCTAAGTCTGGTCGCATCATTCTGCGACTTCTTTTGATTGAGCTATTGATGGTTGAATTGATTGAAGTATGAGGTCTCTTGGATGTGGTAAACTTAGCGCGATTTGAGGCCTTGGCACCCCCGCCGCCATATACATCCAAATTCAAGATCAACTTGAATAGCTTGAGCAAATGGAGACTTGGTATGCTAAGCTAGGGATTGGAATTTTTCCCTTTTTCTGAGCTATGTAACGATACCATCGCGAAAGTTGTGGCATCAAGATTGATGGAGATGCGACCGGAAACGTGGTATGTATCGCGGAAGAACCCTCGGGCGGGGTACTGCGGATTGAGCGAGGTCGTACTGCGGATTTAGTACTACTCTTATATAATTTAAAATTAATTAAAAATAATACTTTTTTTAATAATATTAACATTAATTTTATACTTTAATAAAAATTAAACATTAACTTTATAATTAAAGTAAATATAAAAGCATATATTTTAATTATATTAAAAAAAGTTAATTTAACTTAAATAGTATTTAATAAAATAAACTTAAATATAATTAACGAAGTTTTATATTTTAAAAATTTAATGTAAATAATAAAATTATTATTATATTATAAATAAATAACGATAAATAAAATATATTAAAAGAAAAAACTATAAAAAATATTATATTAACTTTTAAAATAATATAATTAAATAATATTTTAAAAACTTTAATTAAAAATAATATATATTATAATAACTTAAATATTAAATTTAAAAAGTAATTTATTAAAATAATAAAAAAATTTAAAATTTAATTTAATTAAAGCATTATTAATTTTTTAAAAAAAGAAAATAATAATTATTATAAACTTACTTTTAAGGTACGTATCGAAACGAATAGCTAATATAATAATACGATTAAATTTTATATCGTAAATAATTAAATAATTTAAGCTTTAATAATTTTAAACTTTTATAATTTAAAGCTTTAAATGGTTTAAATTTAATATAATTAAGTAATTAAAAAGGAAATAAACTTATATTAATATATTTTAAGCTTTATATTATTTATGTTTCTTTTTCCTTTTTTTTTTTTAGTTTATTAATTATAATAATATTTATTAATTAATAATATTATTTATTTATATAATATATTTATATATTACATTAATAAATTTATACTTTAAACTTAAAAAAGTTTAATAATATCTTAAAAATTAAACTTTAAAACTATTATTATAATAAATATAAATACTTAATTAATAAATATAGTTAATATAATAAATGAAATATTAATTATAACCACGCGTTAAAAATCCTTTATAAAATAACATTATTATATAAAAGGTTATACTTTTAATATAAATTATTAAATAAAATTTTATTAAAAATTTATAATAGCTTATAATTTTAATGTAATTTATAAACATTTAACTTTTAAAATTAACGATAAAAATTTTAAAAATATATTAAAGTATATATTAAAGTATATATATAAAATATTTAAAAAATAAAACTTAAAAAACTTATAAAAATTTATTTCGGAAATTAATAAGTAAGTATTTAATAATAACTTTATATATATTATTATTAACCTTATAAAAAATTACCAGTAAAATTATAATAAAAATGTGTTTTTTTTTATATTATATATTAAGGTAAAAAAACATAAATGGAAATTAAAAATTATTTACGTTATTATAAATATTATAAAGTAATTAATAGGATTTTTAAATACATTATATAAAGAACTCTTTATTTAAGTTTTTATAATTTTAATATATTAAAAGTAATTAAATGCTTTTTTAAAAGCTTTATTAATAATAGAAATTAATATTTAAACATTACTTAAATATATTTATTTATTTAAAAAGTAATTTATAATTACTTAAAAGGAAAATGTTAACTTATAAATTTAATTTTAACGTTTTATTAATAAATTATAACGTTAAAACCTTAAAAATGTAAAAGTTAAAACGTTATTAAATAATATAAAGTAAAATTAAAGCTTATTAATTAATAAAGTAATAAAATAAATTAATAAATTAAATAAAAATAAGTAAACTATTACCTTATTAAAAAAACGAATTTAACTTTTAAACGTAAAAATAAATAAAAAACAAGGAAAGTAATTACCATTTTTAATTATTATTTTTAAACCTGTTATTTTTAAAACTTATAGTATAAAATTAATAGTTTTAAACTTTTATATAAACCTAATAAAAGATATAATTTTATTTAAAAGTTAATATAATTAAATGAAAAATAAGTTAAAAATAAACGTCGATTATTTTATAATAAAATAAGTTAAATTAATAGTAATTATTTTATAATTAAAAGGTAATATATTTAATAATTTTTTTTTTATTTACGTAATATTTATTTAAATAAAATTAAAATATTCTTTACGTTATTAAAGTATTTATATAAGGAATATATAAACTTAAATTAAATAAAAATAACAAAAATTAAGTTTAAGGATTTTTTTATAAAATTAAATAATAATTTTTACGCATTTTAAAATAAATTTATTTAATTTACAGGAGAATACGTTAAGCTTAAATAATTATAAAAATAAAAGTTTAAAAACAAGTTATTTTATTTATTATAAAACGTTATAATTTTTATATACGTAAATAAAACAATTGATTTTAAAGTTTATGTTTATATAATAACGAAAGTAGCGTTTTTTTTTAATAAAATTATAAAATAAAGGAAATAAATAAGTAGTAAAAAGGTACCTTAAATTAAACTAATATATTTTAAAGTGGTTAAATAAATAAAGGTTACTTTATTAAAATATATTAAAAATTAAGGGTAAAAAAAAATAAGTCTTATATAAAAGTATTATTAATTTTATATTATTAATAAAAAAATAAAAAAAGCTTTAAAGGGAAAGTAAATGTTATAAATGTAAATAACACGGTTATTTTTTTTAATATTACTTAAAAAAATTTAATAAAAACCTAAAAATATAAAATTTAATAAAAACCGCCGTAAAAAAAAAGTAAAATACGAAAATTATTGCCATTATTTAATAAATAAATAAAAAATCTCCGGAATTTAATTATAATAAACTCACGGAAAATATTAATAAATATACGGGAAATTAATTACCTTAAAAAAAATGTTCCTATCTTAGAGTTAATAAAATTAAAAAACAAAGAGAATATTTCATATAATTTTTTATAAAAAATATTTAAAAGATGGCCCTTTTTATTTTTAAACATAATAGTAAATAATAAATTATCTTTTTTTATAAATAATTCTTTAGTTAATATTAAAGTAAATAATTATTTATTCGTAAACGTTATTTTTATAAAAAAAACAATAAAATATTTATAACCCACGTTAATTATAAAATTTAAATTTTATTATATAAAAGGATTTAATAATTAAACTATATAATTAATTAATGTATTACTTTTTATAAACTTTTAAATTTAAGGTAAAATTATTTAATAAGCATTATTTATAATTATAAATATAAAAATAAATATTATTATAAAAAAAAGGTGGTTTATTTAATATAAAATACTGTTTAATATAAAATAATAAATACTTTATTTTTTAAAGGATTAAACTTTTTAAAAACTCTTAAATATTTTTATAAATAAGGTTAATAATTTTATTCTAAATATAAATGATAAGTTTTAAAAAAAAATTTAAAAGTAAAATAAAAAAATAACCGAGGAAAATTAACGTTAATTTATAAAGAAAAAGTTTTAACCTATTATCCCTAAAATAATTTAAAAATAAATACCATTAAAAATATAAAAAATAAATAAAACATTAAAAAATAAAGGTAAAAAAACGGTATTTAAGATTAAATAAAAGGTATATATATAATTAAAACTTAAATTATACTTAAAATAAAATGTTTAAAATAAATATTATTTTAACTAAAATAATTTTAGCTGGTATAAAGAAAAATCTCTTAATATTATAATTTTAAATGTTAAATTATTTCTTTAATTAATAAAAAATAAAATTATAAAAACTATTTTTTTAAATGAAATTAACCAACTAATTAATAATAAAAAAAAGTATAATAAGCTTAATAATTAAAATAATAAAGAATTTATAAACTTAATGAAAAAAGTGGTATTATAAATATATTATAAATACTTTAACGTATTTAATATAATAGTTTTAAATAAACTATTATTATATAAACCGGGTATAAATTATAAAATTAAAATAAATAACCTAGAAAACTTAAGATACATTTTTTTATATTAAATATTAATAAATAAGCTTAAAGTTTATTAATAATATATAATAAAAAATCTTTATAAAAGATTTATTATAATTAGCTTTATATTTTAAAAAATACTAGTATTATTTATGCTAAAAATAAACGATAACCTTCGATTTTACGTAAATTACCGAAAATTAAACGCATTAATAAAGAAAAACTATTATTTATTATTTTAAATAAAAGAAATTTTAAATAAAATATTAAAGGTAAAAATCTTTACTAAATTTAATATTAAATAAACGTTCCATTATATATGTTTAAACTTAAAGTCGGAAAAGTTAATAATTTTTAAAATTAAATATAAATTTTATAAGTATAAAGTTTTATCGTTAAAACTTATAAATAAATTAATTAGTTTTTAAAAATACATTAACGATATATTAATAAGTTTATTAAATAATTATTATAACGCTTATATTAATAATGTTTTAATATATTTAAAAAATAAATAAAAATATATTAAATATATTAACCTTATATTAAAAAAATTTAAAAAAGCTGAATTATAAATAAATATTATTAAATGTAAGTTTTATATAAAAAAAATTAAATTTTTAAGCTATATAATAGGTAAGGATAATATTAAAGTGGATTTATAAAAGTCGAAGTTATTAAAAACTAAAAAACATTTTAAAACCTTAAAAACGTATAATTATTTTTAAAATTTTATAATTTTTACCGGAAATTTATACGTAAATATAAATGTATTATAAAACCTTTAATTAAGTTTATATATAAAAAATAAATGTTCCGATAAACAATTAATTATAAAAAAGCTTTTATAAAATTAAAAAGTAAATTTATAATAGCCTTTATTTTATAACATTTTATATATAACTGAAATATAAAGGTAAAAACGAATGTATTAAATAATATATTAATAAAGGTTTTAACCTAAAAAGTCTTTAATTTTAAAGATTAACACCCCGTAATATATTATTTTAAAAATATATAAAGAATAAAATATAATTATTTTATATATAATAAAAAATTACTAGCAATTATACGAGCGTTATATATTTAATGTTTCGATTTAATAAGCTTACATTAAAAACTATTTTTTATTATAACGAATTATAAAACTTTAAAATATTTTAAAACGAAAAAGTTTTTAAACTAAAAGCAAGTTAAATAAATAAAAACTTTCTTAAAATATAATTTTGAAATTACGTACTGTTTAAACATAAAAAATATTCTCGTAAATACATTATTAAAAAAAAAAAAAGGTAAAAACTTAAAAAACTAAAAAAAAGGTTAAAAAAACAATTTAAATCTTTAAGTTATTACATTTATTAAATACGATATATTTAAACATAATATACGTGTTTATATTAAATAAAAAAGTATTATTAACTTTAAGATTTAAATTTAAATTATTAAATAAAATATTAAAAGTTAATATTACGTACTTAAACTTAAAAGCTTTTACGTTAAAGTTATAAAGGATAAACCGGATTATAAATACAAAAAAGTAAAATATTACATTTTATTTTAAAATAAATTTATTATATTAAACGTAAGAAATTTAAGAATAAAAATCTTAATAAAAGTACACTTATATTTAATAATAGAACATTTTAATAAAAGTAAAACGTATTAACTAGTATTTACACGTTATTAATAGTTAAAATTAATATTAAATATAAATTAATTTATCGTTAATTATTATTATAAAACGGTAAAATACCTGCGTAATAAAACTTTTAATTAATTACACCCTTTATTAATATTATTACGTACTTAATAATACTTTATAATAAATTTTAAAAAAACAATTAAAAATAAATATAATTATAATAATCTTTTTATTATAATGGATAAACTTATTAAATAAAGCTAATTTATCCCTTATAAAAAAACAGCCATAATAAAGGATATTATAAACATATATTTTAAAAATTTTTATTAAATTTTTAATTTATTATAATTTATAATAAATAATAAAAAACCTTAATTTATTTCGGATTTTACGGATAAAATTTTCAAAATATTAAATATAAACTAAAAATTATTTATAGTTAAGTATTTATAAATAATTAAATAAATGGAAATTATAAATTAATATATAAATTAATAATTTAAGTTATTTATTAATTACCATTAAAATAATTAATCGAAAGTAATATTAGTAATTAATGTTATATAAATAATATTACCACATAAATCTATTAAAATATTACCTTATAAAAAAAAAAAATTTTCCTATAACACTCCCGTTTAATTAAAAAGTTAAAACAAAATAATTAAACAATTTCCTTATTTAAAAAAAACTAAATCGAAAAAAGGCATAAAAAATTATAAATAAAGTTTAGTAATAATAAAATTATATAAAAAAAATCATAACTTAATCTTAAACTTAAATAATAAAACAAGTTAATAAATATAAAAAAAACCTAAATTTTAAAATTAATAATAAAGTTTATATTATTAAAAAAAAAGGTACGTTAATAAATTAATTAAATAATAAATTAAACTATTTAATAACCCGAAATTATTACTTAATAATAGCTATAAAAAGATACTTTTATATAATAAATATATTAAAAGGTAAAGGCTTAATAACTTTTTAATAAATAAACTTTAAAAATATCTTAATAACTCACTATTAAAATAAAAAAACAAAAATCTAAAAAAAGACTTTATAAAATTAAATAAAGAATAAAAATAAAAGGTAAACTATATTATTTCTTTAAAAATCTATTATAATAAACTATAATATAAAGTTTAATAAAAAAATTAAAACTTAAATTTTTAATAATATAACGTAAGTAACTTTAAAAATAATGTAATTAAATTATAAAAGTATTATAATAAATGTTTAAATTAAATAGGCTTATTATTATAGCTATAAAAATAAAAGGAGGTTATAAAATAAAATATTTTCAATTAAAATTATTTAAAAAATAACACATCGTATAAACTTTTATAAAAGGATTACGGCGTAAACGTAATAAATAAGCTTTTAAATACATATTACATAAAAGTAATATATTTTTTTTCGGAAAAAGAGTGGTATTATAAACCTACCCTTAAAGTACGTACCGAAATAAATAATTAATATAACAATATAATTAAATTTTATATTATAAATAATTAAATATTTAAGCTTTAATAACTTTAAACCTTTATAACTTAAAGCTTTAAATGGTTTAAGCTTAATTTAATTAAATAATTAAAAAGGAAATAAACTTATATTAATATATTTTAAGTTTTATACCATTTATATTTCTTTTTTTTTTCTTTTCTTTTTAGCTTATTAATTATAATAACACCTATCGATTAATAATATTATTTATCTATATAATACGTCCATACATCACAAATATATTAATTATTATTTATATATTATTAATAATTAAAATGAGTATTAAATATAAATTATTTTATTATTAATTATTATTATAAAACGGTAAAATATTTACGCGATAAAATCTTTAATTAATTACACCTTTTATTAAAAATAATATTATTTATAAATTAGTTTTTTTTCCTTATTTATAAATTAAGTTTTTAAGCCATTTAATAAACTTAATAATAATTATATATTATTTACGTATAATAATATATAATATATATTTATATTTTTTTTAATTACGATTTAATATAAAACTATAAATAAATTAATGTAATTAAATAGTTAAGTTTAATATCGTATATTAATATAATAATTATTTAATAATTTAAAAGGAAAATAACTTATTAAATAAACATTATATAATAAAACATTTTAGTATTTTTTATACGGTTTAATAAAACTTTTATATAACTTAAATACGGCTTTTATAACTTTTTTATATAGCTATTATTTTAACTATTTAAATATTACCGATATAATTTTTTAATTAAAAAAATGTAAATAAATCTTTAAAGTATTTAAAACTAAAGTATTATTAAAATATTAAATCCGTTAAACCATAAAATTTATTAAATTAAATAAAGGTATTATTTAACTTAAACGTTTTTTTAAAAAAATTATAAGAAAAGGAAATTTTTTAAATAACCGTATTAACTTTAATAACACGTTATTATTTATTTTATTATATATTTAACATATAATTTTATTAACGTTAATTAAATGACTTGCCGTTATTTTTTTAATATTATAAAATTTAACGATAAAATTTTTATAAATTTATTATTTATATATTATAACTTTTTAACGTAATTTTAATAGTTTTAATTTTATTTATAATTAAATTTATTAACGTTTATAATAAAAGCAGTTATTTTTTAACTTTTCGTTAACTTTATTATATTTTTTATATTAATATTTAATTAAAATAAAAATAATAAAAATAATAATTTTATATTACTTTAATTTCTTTTATTATTAATTAATCGATTATTCGTATTTAATTTAAACATTATTTTAATTATATAAAAAGTTTATAAATATTATAAGCTTTTTTTTAATAAAGTTAAATGTAATTATTATATTTAGTTATTATTTTTTAATTTTTATGTTATTTTATAAATTATTTTTTATTAAATAATTATTTAAATAATTTTACGGCCTTTTATTATTATAGCTTTTTAAGTTTTTAAAATTAAAGTTATTAACGTTTTACTTTTTAATTAAGCTTTTAAGAATTACGTTAAGTAATAATTTTAATATAAATTAAGTTAATAAAGTTTTTAAATGTTTTTATATATAAATAATGTATTTAAAATAATGTAATATATTTGAAATAATATAATGTATTTAAAATAATATAATGTATTTAAAATAATATAATGTATTTAAAATAATATAATGTATTTAAAATAATATAATGTATTTAAAATAATATAATTTTTTTAAGCTAGTTTAAACTAACTTAAATTAATTAATAATAAATTTTTTTTACTTTTTAAAAAGTGTTATTATATAAATAAATTAACGTAATTAAATAATTAAATTTAATATTATATATTAATATAATAATTATTTAATAATTTAAAAAAGAAATAACTTATTAAATAAACATTATATAATAAAATATTTTAATACCTTTTATATAATTTAATAAAGCTTTTATATAATTTAAATACGGTTTTTATAACTTTTTTATGTAGTTATTATTTTAATTATTTAAATATAAACATAATTAATCGTACCGTATAAACTTATTTATTTACGCCGTATTTAATTATTTATAATAAAGTATTAAACCTTATTATAAAGCTAAATGTATCGTTATATATTTAATTATAACCTTATAATTTATTAAGTTACTTTTATATTTTTAACTTTTTATAAAAGCTTTAAATTTAATTAGAATGTTATTACATTTATATTAATTAATTGTTTTTGTTTTAATTAATTAATTAATTTATTTTATGTTTTAATATAATTTAATTTAAGTAATATATTTAAAGTTAAAATGTAACATTTACTTTAAATGTTTTAATATATAAGTTATATAATATATTATAATTAATAGTATATAAATTTAATAGTATTTTTTAAAATATAAAAGTTAAATTAACTCGTAAAAATAAATTATATTTATTATTAAATTACTTTTACTTAAAGTAGTTAAATAATATTTTAATTAAGTTAAATAACAGTTTATAAAAAAATAACTGCTAATATATAAAGCTTATTATATTTTATTTAATGTATAAATTAAATTACGTTATATAAATAAAAAAATATATATTAATTAATTGCTTAAAATAAAATTAATTAATTAATATAAGTGCGAAATATATATAATTTAAATTAAATAAAATATAAATGATTTATATGTATATATATTTATTAGTATATATAAAAAAATAAATTAAGTATATAACGATATACTTAACTTTATAATAAAGTTTAATACCTTATTATAATTAACTAAATATAATACATTTAAACAAGTTTATACGGCGCGGTTAATTATACTTTTAAATATTACCGATAAAAATAAATATAAATTTATTATTATTTTAATACTTTAATATTATATATAACTTTATATAAAATGCTTTTATTATATTATTATTATTACCGTTTATTATAATTAATATATTTTTTATAACGATATAAACTTATTATTACCTTTTTTTTAAAGCTTTTCTTTTAATATAATAAGTTTATTTAATTTATACCTTTTATAAAAAAGCTGTTATTATTTTTATTATTTTTTTAATTTAAATAACTTATTTTTATAAAATAAAAATAATAATATTTTATAAAAGCTTTAAAAATAACTTTTAGTGTTTTAAAAGTTATAAATAAACTTTAACATTAATTAAATAAGTTTAAAATAAAAATAAATTATAAGTTTATTATTTTTAAATAAGCTTAAGTTTAATTTAATTTAAATAAAATTTTATTATACATTAAAGGTATTTATAATTTTAAAATTTATTAACTTTAAAAAATCTTTTATAAAAAACTAATATAATAAGTATAATTTATAAATAAAATGTAATTATTATTAAGTGTATTAAATGGTTTAAAAAATTAATTTATAAAAAAAAACCAATTAATAAATAACATTACTTTTTATTAATATTATTATATATTTAATAATATTTTGTAATAAATTTTAAAGAAATAATTAAAAATAAATATAATTATAATAATTTTTTTATTATAATAAATAAACTTATTAAATAAAACTAGTTTATTTTTTATAAAAAAATAATTATAATAAAGGATATTATAAATATATATTTTAAAAGTCTTTATTTATAAAGAGTGATGCTATTTGTAGATTGGTTTTTTTTCCTTATTTGTAGATTGGTTTTTCAAGCCACCTGGCAAACCTGGCAGCAGCTGCGCTCCAACTGTGAATTGTGTTTATTACACCAGCTTCCTGTAGAAGATTTTTTGAAGCCACCAGACCTTGGAATTGTAAATACTTTCAATACATAATGAGATCTGATTCAAATTGAGCTGAACCTAGGCTTGCCTAGAAACGACAAGCTTACGATCTGTTCCTATTCCAAACCCACCTGCTGTTCTTAAAGCCTCTACGAAATATCAGCACTTTCACTTTGCGAAAATAGGTCATTCAAACCCAAGAACAGCGACGGCCTCCCCACGAAGGGTGTAAATTGAACGAGCTCGCCGTGCTGGAGGGAAGGCTTCAAAACGGGGGGGGGGGGGGTGTGGTAGGTTTGCACCGTTGCAAAGACGACATAGTAGAGGCACCTCGTACAGAGCCACGTATAGTGCCAAGACGATGGCGACGTCTTGTAATGCTAGAGCAGCAATAGATTCGTATCTGTTTTATATTGAATCGCGGTTCATGAAAAAATGCGAATATATATCAGGTATTACGTACTGTGCGTAAGTAATGCGCAGCTGCTGCCAGGTGACTTGAAAAACCAATCTACAAATAAAGGAAAAAAACCAATCTACAAATAGCATCACTCTTTATAAAGGTTTAATATATTAAAATAAAAAAAATTTTTATTTTTAAATGTTAATTTAAAAATGGGCTGAATAATAATATAATAATATAATATATATTAAACGTATAATTAAACTTTAAAAGTAAAAGTAAAACAAAAGCATTTTTTATAATGTAATAAAAGTATTTTTTCGTAATGTAATAACATTTTCTTCCGGTAAAAAATGTTGATTTTAATTAATATCTTTTAATATAAACAATAGTTTACGTTCTTTTAATAAAGTTAAGCTTTATAATTTTACTTGTATATTTATTTATAAAATGTATGTAATTTTTTAAACGGTTTTTTTATTAATTTTTTAAGTGGTCCTTTTATTTATTCCTAATATTACCTTTAGTTTTTATAATATTAATAAGTAAGTTTAATTATATTTATTAATTAATTAAGTTATGTTTTATATTAAAAATTTTTTTAAGTATTATTAATTAAAGCTAATATAATATTTTTTTTATTTAATAAAGTATTTAATAATTGGTTTATTTTAATAATTAATTTATTAATTAATTAAAGTTTTTATTTTATACGACTATTATTTTTCGTTATTATTTTAAATAATAATGTACTTAAATTATAATTATATTTATTAAAAGGATTTTAACTTTACGGAATTTAATATATATATTTAATTAAAGTAATTTTATATATTTTTTAACTTATAAATATATTTAATTTATAAATAAAGTTATTAATCTATTTAATAATAATTGAAGGTTTTATTTATTATATTAATTATTTTTTAAGCAGTTTTTTTAAAAGGTTAAATTTTTTATATAATTTTAAATATATTAATTTTTTAATTTTAAAATTTATATATTAATATTTAATATTATATTTTATTTTATCTTTTACGGTAATAAAGTTAATGGTTACTTGTATTTTAATTTAATAAGTTTTTTTAATATATTTATATTTATTATATTCGTTAAAATTTTAAATATTAATATAATAAATTTAGGTTAAAAATCTTTAATAATTTTATTAAAAGATTTTTTTAATATTAAAGATTTACTGTTATTTAAGTTATATTAAAACGCTAGTATAATTTTTATTTATAATGTATTTATTAATATTACGTTATAAAATTAAATAATTATTTTAATTTTTTAATTTTTTTTAATTTATTTATTAATTTAAAAATGTTAAATTATTAATATTATTAATTTTATACTTAATTTTATAAATAAAGTTTATTAAAATTTTAATATAAACTTTAAATTATAATTAAATATAACTTTTATTAAAAACCTTTAATTATAAAATATTAATATTTTAAAGATTTAATAAACTTAATATATTACTTTATATTAAATATAATTAAAGATTAAAATAATTTTCTTTCAAAATTTATATATTATAATTATTATAACGTTATATATTATAAAGCCTTTTTTTATTTAAAAAATGCTTTTAAATAAAGTTATTAATATTATAATTATAAAGTTTTATATTATAATATAATATAGTTGTATTATTAAATTAATAAAGTTTAATTATTTATATGGTTTTTCTTTATTAATTACATTTTTTTAGTAATTTAAATAATATATAACATATAATTTTACTTTATATGTTATATTTTAAATGAATAAGTCATTTAATTTATATAACATTTATTTAATATTAAAATGGTGTTTATTATTATATATTAAATTTATAATTTTTTAAATATATAAATTTAATATTTTTAATCGGTATTTTTTTTATTTATTAATATAATATAATAAGCTGTTTTTAATGTTATATTTATATATTTTTATAACATCTTTTTATTAATTTTATTTTATATAAACGTTTTTTATAAGCTAAAAAGTTTTTTATTTAAATTATATTTTATAATAATATGTTTTTTAAATTTATTATTAATTATTATTTTTATTAAATAATATTTACATTTATTTATTATATTATTTAAAGTTATTTATTATTTATTATCCTTTTTTTAATAATCGTTTAATGTAAATTTTATTAATAACTTTAATAAAGTATTTAATATTAAATTAATTTTACTTAAATATAATAAACCTTTAAGTTAAATTATAAAAGGTAATTTAATGTAATTATTAATTTTAAGTTTTTTTAATTAAAATCTTTAATTTATAATGTTTTTTAAATAATAATATCTTTTATTATTTAATAGTTTATAAAAGTAATAATTCGTTTTTTATAAAATTAAAAAAAGGCTTTATAATTATAATAAAATTATATTAAGTAAATTATTTTTATTTTTATTATATTATATTAACTTTTTATTTTTATAAGTATTTTAAAAAGGTATATAATTAATTTAATTTAATTTAAATTAATTAGCTTTTTATTTTATAATTATAAAAAGTGGAATATTATAACATTAAATCCTTTTTTTTAATGTATTAAATAATAAAAAATGTAATTTATAAATAATTTTAATAATATAATAAATTTAAATTTAATAATTTATTTTATAACGATTAAAAGGATTTAAGTTTTTTAAATAGTAAATTAAATTTTATTTTTTAATATACTTTTTTTTCTTAAAAGTTATAATTAAAATTATATTTTACTTTTTTTTACCGTAAATAATGTGGTTTTATAATTTTATAATAGTGTAATTTTTTATTAATATTATAATATATATTTATAGAAGAATTTAATTATACTTATATATATTTTAAAATTATTAAAAATGGTTAACATTTTAATTTTAATAATAATTTTTATTTTATTTTTAATAATGTTAATATTTTTACTGTTTATAATAAAATTAAAAAGTTTTATTAATAAAAATTTTAAAAAGGATTTATAAGGGAATAAAATAAGGTTTATATTATTAAAAAGTGATGTTATTTATAAATTAGTTTTTTTTTTTTTATAGATTAGTTTTTACGACAATTATTAATAACTGAACTTTATTTACATTAATGAATTAATTACATTTATTTTTATATAATAATTCTTAATATATATTTACATTTTTTTATTAACCGCGATTTAATATAAATAAAAAAGGTACGAATTTATTATTGTTTTAGTATTATAAGATGTTACTTTTATTTTAACTTTATATATAGTTTTATATGTTTTATATGTAGATTTATATAAGGTGTTTTTATTATATTACCGTTATTACCTTTTATTATAATATAATTTTTAGGAAATATTTAAATAAATATAAGCTTTTATTTTATAAATAAACCTTGGTATTAATTAAGTGGGTTTGAAATAAGGATAAATTATAACTTAAATATTATTTATAATTTATTATTTTTAGTTTAAAGGAGTTTAAGCTTAATTAAATTTAAATTTAAATTTATTATTATTAAGAATGTATTAAAAATATTTATAATTTTACAAAGTTTAATAACTTTAAAAATTTCCTATAATTATAAAAAGCTAGTATAATAAACATATTTTATAAATATAACGTAATTACTATTAAATTTAACAGTTGCCGTATAAACTAATTTATAAATAAGGAAAAAAATCAATTTGTAAATAGTATCACTTTTATTAAAAATATTAAAGATTTTTTAAAGATAATAAATATAGTTTTTTTTATATTATTAAATACTATTATATTATTAATATACCTTTTTATAAAGTTTTAATAATTTTTAAAATGGTAGTTTATAAATTTTTAAGCATATATTAAAAAGTTTTTAAAGCTTATTAAAGTTATATTTAATACTTTTAAGCTTTTTAAAGAAATTACTGTTATTTTCTTTTTATTTTTAATTATAATTAATAATTAATGGAAAAATAATAATATATTTATTACGTTAAAAATTAATGGCTTTTTATAATGTTAATAATTTTCTTTTAATAAAATAATAAATAAATGTTAATAAAAGTGCATATATTAAAAGGCTTTAAATTAATAATAATCTTTTTTTACGTTTTTCGTTTATTATTCATTATATAATAAAATAAAGGTAATTAAATAAAGTGGACTTTATTATTTAATTTATTTATTTTATTTTATATATTAATTTAAATGTTACGTTAAAGAATTTTTTATTTTTTACGTTTAAAAGGTATATTTACTTTAATTTATATTACTTTTATTAATTATTTATAAAATTTATTATTATTAATTTTTTTTAAATTAATAATATTTTAATTAAATTAAATTTTATATTTTTTTATTATTTTAATAAATTACTTCCTAAATTTAATATTTAAATTATTATAATATATATTATTTTTAATCAAAGTTTTTAAAATATTATTTAATTATATTATTTTAAAAATTAATATAATATTTTTATAGTTTTTTTTAATGTATTTTATTTATTATTATTTATTTATAATATAATAACGATTTTATTATTTATATTAAACTTTTAAAATGTAAAGGTTTTTTTAATTATATTCGGGTTTATTTTATTAAATACCATTTAAATTAAATTAAGTTTTTTTATATAATTAAAATATAAGTTTTTATATTTATTTTAGTTATAAAGTTAACGTTTAATTTTTATTAAAGTATAAAATTAATGTTAATATTATTAAAAAAAATTATACCTGTCATGCATACCACGTGGTTGACACCTTAGTCAGTTAAATGCGCCACGCGGCCCCTAAAAGGGCACAAGATACCAAGTCGGAACCTGGTCTCTTACTAGGGTATATATGGTGGGTGGCGGTACATAAGCCACAGTATCACGTGCGCGCGCGGGCCACATGAGGCTGCATCCCACGTATGGGTGACGGCTTAAAGCATTGGCTACGCCGTGACAATACCTTTAATTAATTTAAAATTATATAAATTAATTAAAATAGCTTTATAATTAAGTATAAATTAATAATTAATACTAATTAATAGAAGTTTATATATTATAAAAATTATAAGTATTATTTTAAATAGTATTTTATTTTATTTTATTATTAAAACTAACGTT